>PVIU01016566.1:0-28008 GCA_004026605.1 Ondatra zibethicus | reverse complement strand
GATTGTGTCTCCTAGAAATGTCAGAAAGGCTACAGAAATCTCATCAACACAGCTGCCTAAATAAGACCTGAGCAATGGTGACACCAATGAAAATATTAAGATGTTAAGGGGGAAAACTATAAGGACCTCCAACTACAGGCAATGGGTAATGCTGAGGAGGAATGTTCTTCCCAGAGAAGGGCCCTCCGGTTGGTTAGCCAATGCCAAGTAGTCAGCCCTGACATATACATACAGGGAACATTATATGAACTCTCTGAGAAGGCTGTATTTATAATTTAGCAATACATACACACACACACACACACACACACACACACACAGCACCACCACCACCACCAACAACAACAACAACAACACAATAAAAACAAGTAAAGAAAAAAACATGAATTAGAGAGAAAAGGAGCATATAAGGGAATGTTTAGAGGGGTGAAAGAGAAGGGATAAGAACTGTTGTAACAGGAGGAACGGGCTGCATCCCGCCACCTGGATAGCTTACACCCAAAATAATCACACAGAAATTGTATTAATTAAATCACTGCCTGGCCCATTAGCTCTAGCCTCTTATTGGCTAACTCTCACATCTTGATTAATCCATTTCTATTAAATCTGTGTATCACCACGTGATTGTGGCTTACCGGCAAGATTCTAACCTACGTCCGTCTCAGGCAGGAGATTCATGGTGTCTGCCACACTGCCCTTCTTCCCAGCATCCAGTTCAGTCTACTCCACCTATTTAAGTTCTGCCCTATCAAAAGGTCAAGGCAGTTTCTTTATTCAACCAATGAAAGCAGCACATAGACAGAAGACCCTCCTACACCAAACTGTAATTATATCATAATTAAAAATGACTTCCTTGAAAAGTATGCACGATTGTGGCTTTTTATGTTTCTGAGAAAGCAACAGTTTAGGGAAAGGGGGAATGGGAAGGAATAAAATGATCTACCTATGCAAAGTTTGAGGGAAGAGTGAAAACTTAAACTCGGCAGATAACAGTCAGTCCTTGACATCTATATGGTGTTGGTTCCAAGAACCCACCCTACCCACAGATTCAAACAATGTGACAATCAAGCACCATATGTACAATATTTGCAGCATTTCTCCATGACCATCACATATCCTCTTGCATATTTCAAACTCTCTTGGTTCCTAATAATAATGAATGATATAGAAATAACTGTTATACTATGAAGAGAATAGTAAGAATAAAGTCTGTATATGTTCAGGGCAAATTCAATTTCCTACCAAATATTGTTAATCTAATGCTGGTTTGATGTGTAAGGCTGTCTATAACTACCTACAGGAATCCAGCACGGAAAGAGAATGAACGTTGCAGGATGGTTTCAGGTAAAGAAATGATTTATTCTGGGTTAGCTGATTTTCTGATTGAAGCTGATTTCTTTAAATGCTATAAATCTTTATAAAGTAGTTGGACAGTTTTCCAAATCCGTTTCACACTCCAATCTCCTAATGAAACTAAACAAACATGGCAGAACATTTCAGATGATTCATTAAGTACACCCATTACTTTGGAGTGATAGAATATACCCACTCTCTGATAGGCTACTCAAAACCCAAAGGTTCCATTTAGAGACCTACTACCCTCAAAGGTTCCATTTTCATTTTACATAGTTATCAAATGACTTCGTGCTAGCAACACATAGCTGACACATATGCTTACTTTAAATTAATTTTTCTAATTCATTTCTAATATTCTCTAAAAGTAATTGATCTTCAGGCCGTGGCTTGGTGGTATAACTGTAATCTCAGCTCTTGAGTTACACAGTATTTCCAAATTTGAGTTTTATCTAGGCTACACAGAGCTTAAGGCCAGAGTGACCTATTTTAAAAGTGAGACCCTGCCTCAAAAAATTCTATTTTTTAAAAATAATTTCAACTTAAAAGTTAAGAACCTAAATAATTTCATTTGGTTTGTCTTTAAAGACATGATTGGAGTGGCTAGTATTCTGTCAATGAGACTCTGGCTCATTGTGGTTAGGCCAGTCTCCAGTGTCAAGTGCTTGCACATACCTGCATTTAAACAGCAGTGTTTATGAAGCCAATGAAAGGGAACAGGCCAGGGCTGTAGATGCAGCTCAGGTAGTAGAGTGCTTGCCTGGCATCAAGGGGAGGAATGGAGAGAAAGAGGGAGAGAGGAGGAGGGAAAGAGGGAAGGAAGAAGGAAGAAATGAGGGAAGAGGAAGGAAGCAAGGCAGGAAAGACAGATGGAGGGAGAGATGATTAAAAGGATTAACTTCGTTGCTTGTTCTCGTATTTTTGAGTCTGTTTCATACAACTGATCTGTACACTGTAAAGTTATTACTAAAGCCATTAAACAAAGTGTTTTCCTTTGTGAGCTATTTTTATTGTAACTATAAATTCCTCTAAATGAAAATGTGTTCCACTGTTCCTTAGTGAATAAACATGATATCACACTATTTTGCTGTGATAGCTCTATAATCTTGGATAATAAGCCTGCAAACAGAACCATGTCCCTCTTAGAGGCCTCCCAGGCTCCTTTGGGTAAATCATAACCAAAAAGATTGAAAGTTGCAGTGAGACTAACTTTGAGTCAAGTTTATATGCTAAGTTAGAGGGTAATGTTGCAAAATTTTAAGAATGCTCTAAACACCACCATTCAAAATTTTGTGGAGTCAGTGGAGTATGAAGTCAGGTAATGTTTCTTTGTTGTCAAATCAAATATTGAATCTACCTGGGAATTGTTAATATTCCATTACAATACCCTTACTGATTACTACCACCCCCACTGAAACTTTTCTTTTTGGTTAACTCTGTGTGCCCTTTAAGCAGAACCTGTCTGTCATACCATTCTAATGAACGTCATTTGGGGAGGGCTTTGCTGTTGTTTCCATTTACAAACACGATGTGTAGATTCCAGTCACTTTAAAGGATCATCCTCATCAGCACCATTCTTCATTTGCGATCTGAACCATACAAAAGGCACCACCATTATCTTGACTTCCACACTTCCATGGAGAAGGTAGGAACAGAAACACACTTTTCATCTCACAACTCAGCTTGATTTGCCATACTGAAAAAAAGGCAGCAAGAGCCTGTATTTTGAACCACAGCCTTTAATGCTTTTCTCTTTAGAAGCTCACTAACATAGCTTTCTTTTCAAAGGCTCTCCTCCTTATACTAGGATAAGCATCTAAGCTTTTTCCTCCATAGATACTGTTGCTACCAGGTTTACATGACCTTCTCTTTGAGAGCTCACCTACTCCAGGCAACAGTGGATGCTCTTTTTATAGCTGCACTTAAATACCACCCATAAGTTCCTATTTCCAGCTACATACTCCGAATATAACTCAGATCAAGTATTTTTGAGAATTCGCTTCTGGCTTTTCATTTATAAAAAGTTTAGACCTGTTTCAGACTGAGGCCCCTTCTTCCTCTCCTCCAGTCTCCAGGGCACAATCTTTTGAGAATGCTGCTATAAAAAGAACATCTTTCTTAGATTTAGATCTGAACATTTGTTGGCTCCATTATCTGTGCATGCTTCTTTGTCTAACCAGTAGCCCAAGAGGAAAACAAACATTAAGAGATATGATTTGAGTTTACAAAGACAACAACAGTGTAAAGAACACCCCAGCACTGCACTGAATGGATCCTTAAAGGACACCTACCATGTTCTAATTCCTTTTGTGCCAAGCCATATTCTGCTTCAAACACATCACATGGTAAAGTTTGAGCACATTAGAAACTGAGAACACACTTGTGTTCAGGATGGGAAAGACAAGAAAGAGGCTGGGCAGTAAGTATTGCATGGTTCATGAGTCCACAGGAAAAATATAGCAACTACAGGCAGAGGGCAGATGCTTTATTTTACAACTATAGAAATTAAGATGAAAAGAAGTAAAATGAGCATTAGCCCCCCACCCCAAGATGCTATCACTAGTGACATCGCTCGCAATACTCAGACATACTTGCACAGTTCCACCGGGAAGCTTTATGCCTGACAAATGGCCCACATGACATATTAACACCCCTGTTCATGCTAAGAGGCAGGTACCAGTGGAAGCTGAGCAGTTATATGACCTGAAGCATCTTGTTCTCCAGATTCGTCTACACTGTTTATCTCAAACTCTGCCATGAAGCATTCTGGTGCATTCAGTTTTGTAAATCATAGATTATTGAGGAGGCAGATTCCTTTTTTTGCTTGTGAGTTTTGTTTTGTTTTTCAAGACAGGGTTTCTCTGGGTAGCCCTGGCTGCCCTGGAACTCACTTTTTAGACTAGTCTGGCCTTGAACTCCTAGAGATTCACCTATCTCTGCCTGCCAAGTGCTAGGATTAAAGGTGTGAGCCACCACATCCAGTGAGAATTTTGTTTTTACTACTTGTTTCTCTTCAATACCATTTGGTTAGAACACAATAAGAAAGGCATGGGGGATCTGAGAAAACAATCCAGCAACAGAAGCTTCAACAAGAGGCCCCAAGTGTACCATACACGTCCTTCACCACTGTTGACCCTGGTGCACAGGCCGGCGCTTTTCAATGGACAGCAGGTTTTGTGCCACCTTTTCCACTCTGTGCCCCCTCCCGGCAACATCCTCTAGAAGAATAAAAGGCTCATGTTTCTGCTCAAAATAATCGCCAATGTAGTTTTGTTCTAAAGACCGAATTTACTTCTGTATAACTCACAAATATCTAAAGACACATTTAAACCCATTTAAATACACATTTAAATATACACTTCAATCCATTTAAGAAGGAAAATCAGAAAAGCAGGGTCTACTAAACCTCTACTGTGTTTCTGTTAAGTTAATTATAAGTTTGTTATGTCAATGACTGTTTCTATTTTGTAATATTGCTAGTTATATCTGAGCTATGTTACATGATATTCAATACTCTGAAGAAAATCGTAAAGAGCAGAAAAATTTCATTAAAGCCAATTTTAATATGGTGCCTAATCTGATTGAATATAGAGAACTGACCCCTCTTTTCTTTTAGTAAACCTGCTCATTATTTTTTTATTAAAACTTCAGTTTTTGAGGTAGTTGTAAAAAAGCTTAGAGTCATAAGAAATAATGGATTCCTTGTACCTTTATATGGTCCCATTTAATGTAAAATTTGTAAATGAATAATATAACATCACAAGTAACAAGATTAATAAAATCTGGCCTCATTCATATTTCCCCAACTATACTTGCATTCACTGATAATGACAGAATCAAATACAAAGAGGGAAGGGCAAACACATAGAGAGTGTGGAGGTGAGGAAAAGCAAAGGGCTCAATGCTGCTTGAGGTCAACCTCAATAGAGGTTGAAATAGAGAACAGGGCAGCCTGTCAGTGTCATGTCTGGGTCTTCTCCCCTGCAGAACGGGTCAAACTAGAGGCCAGATGGAGCTAAGGAAGTAAGGTAGGCTTGCTTGCTCTTGCTTTTCTAGAAGAATCCTTAGAGTTCTTGTTGTCAGCTATGTGTAAACAGGTCCTTTGTGGAGTCTGAACTCATAAAATATTCTATCTCTATCTTTCCAGACTATTTTTGAGTTGTTTTAGTTTACCCTTACAGAGAGTCATAACTGAATAAGAAGCTAATGGTTATGAACCTGCATTGTATAACTCTTTATTCTCTAATTGTATTTCCTTCTTGCCCAAGAAAATATATTAATCTTTATCTAAAATCCATCTCTTTGTTGAGCCTTGAGTCTATTTAAGGTTTGTGACTTTCTACCCAAATTTTCTACTGTTTTTAGAATGTACATTCTCTTAAGAATACCAAGTGAGGAGCTGGAGAGATGGCTCAGAGGTTAAGAGCACTGACTGCTCTTCCAGAGGTCCTGAGTTCAATTCCCAGCAACCACATGGTGGCTCATAGCCATCCATAATGAGATCTGGTACCCTCTTCTGGCCAGCAAGCATACAGAAAGAACACTGTATACATAATAAATAAATAAATCTTTTTTTTAAAAAAGAATACCAAGTGAGAAATTCCATCAAAAACAAAGTATATATCTATAAAGTATCCAACCAACTAAGGAGTGGACACAGGAAGTCTATGAAGTTTTAGAAACTTCTTTTAAAAGGATTTTGCCTAAACTCTGTTCTTGGAGAAAGCAAGAAAAAGTAAATGTATTTAATTAGGAAATTTAGTGAGAGTCTGCTCAGATAAATCTATAATAATTTAAATTCAGTGTTATTTATCTTCTCTTCATAAAGCATTTGAACCCACCCTAAAGCAAACATATTGAGACTGTTTATAGGAGGTAAAAAATGAAACAGATTAATAGCTTGAATAAAAAAATAAGGCTTCTAACTGAGCATCAAAATCATTACCTCCTTTGAAGAAGTAATAAGATCTTCTACTATTGGCTGTCTTCCTGCATCTAATTTTCTTCACTTTAGATTACAGATGTCTATAACTTTTACTCCAAACAACTTATGGGGAAAATTAAACACTCGAATTCCTAGCAGTTTAAGGAACAGCTGGAGCTGCAATGACAGTTGTAGTAAGGGCCCGACTTGTCACCTTGTCAGCGGAGGTGGAGGAAGACGCTCTGCATGCTCTGGATTGAAGAGCAGAGGTGCGCTTCTCATCCCTACACAAATATGTTATGGTATAGCTTTCTCAGCCATGCCTGCTCAGATAAGGCAGGGCAGACAGTGCACTTTCTTTCTAATACTGGAGAGCTGCTCAAACTAAAGTGAGCCCTCCTTGTTTCTCAGCAGTTTGTGGTCGCTGAGGACATATAAATTCCTTTCCAGAATCTTTTCCAAGCCCTACACCACCAGGTAAAGACATGCTAAACCTTTTTTTTTTTTTTAACTGTCTCCTACTATGCAACCACACATAATCAGATATTAGTACAAATGTTACTTCTGGTCCAAAGAAATTTAAAGAAATATAAATCTAAATATAACTTCTGACCCATAGAAGTTTAAAAGCAATGTGAAAAAACAAAATACCAAGTTCAATAAAGTAGATTAAAGCATTTCTAATTATTATTTTATAAGAAATATATTCAATGTTCTATTTTCACTTTGACCACACTTTCTTCTTAAATCTCAGAATGTCATGAATGCCTGCCATTTTACAGGTTAGAAATAGGGTGGAGGGAGAGAAAAAAGAGTTACTCAGAAATCTGTGACACGGTAACATACGTTTTTGTGTTTATCTGTATGACATAAATATAATTGGAATTTTCTTCCAAATTAAAAGATATTTCAAAGAAAATAAGAAAGAAAACAGACCATCAAAGAATTTAAGAGTTGAAATAGAGGGAAGAGGAGGATAAGCAGGTAGGGAAAACCTGAACATTCAACCATGAAATAAGGTCACACTGCTTTCAGGAAACCTTTCCTTTTCTGAAACTGACAAAAACACCACTCCTAACAGACTAACACAAAAGCGCTGCCTTGAACGTGAGCGGCACACTACTCTAGAAGGAAACCTGTATTTCACATCACGGTCGCCACACTAAACGACACTATTATTTCCAATCACTGGACTCCTCACACAGGAAAAAAGAAATGCCAAATAGGAGTCCCTCCCATGAGGTTCATGACCATGATTATAATTGCAGGACTTCACAGAGCATCAGGCCAGTTCTTGTCAGAGTAAATCAAGAACAGTACATTATCTATGCTTGGTCTTAAACGGCTCCATCAAAAATGTTATAATCTACCCAATAATATACCTGTAGCCATGGAGGCATCCATATGCTTACTATTAATATCTAAATCCTTTTAATTAATATTTAAATATCTAGATATTTTCCTGTCAATTTCCCTTTCCCATGTAGTTAAGAAAACCTCACAGACTCCCCCTTGGAAAGATTTCATCATTTTCCTTTCCAATACCAACACACACACACACACACACACACACACACACGCGTGCGCGCGCGCGCACACACACACAAAACAAACACAAAAGCAAAAAGTCTTGTTAACACTGCAGCTTTAATAGAGTGTGCGCAACACACTTAACATGTCACAGTTCTGTCCCCTCTATTTCCCATTGTCATTTAAAATTGTGCCCTTAGAAATGGCAGCATTAACTCAATATGGAAGCAACCTTAAAAAATACCTTGTTGGACTTCTTTAGGTATGCTAACACGGTAAGGAGAACTCTCCAAGGCCACGTCCATAGAAAAAGAACTACAGATAGCTAAAGCAAGGCTGAGAGGGGGAGATATCGTCTTCCCCGGGAATGAGCCCTAACTGGCTAACCACTAACAAGTGGTCAGCCCTAAAACATCCAAATCCCATACATACAAGTAACACTAATTGAAATCAGCAGGTTGCATTTATATAACAATAACAATTAAAGAAAAAGAGGCCCTGCTTTTGAGGCACAGCAAGAGGAGGAAGTACTTGGAAGGGACTGGAGGGAAGGGTGGAAAGAATGCAATCATTTTGTAACATTAAAAAATCTTGTTATATAGTAAATCAAAAACTACAAGAAAAGTAGCATTTTTAACCACCTAACTTTTTATCAGTAGTGTTAAAACCATTATATTCTGCAACCATTATATTCTGCAGTCTGATAGTACTGTATTTAATACCTTCTTTAATTTTCCACAACATGTCTCTTCAAATCTGGCAGAATTCCACCCTTTCTTGATATGTTACACAGGGTTGGCGGTGTGGCTTGGCAGTACAGCCCTAGCTAAGCATGCACCATATAAACAGACTAAAGGTTACATAAACTATAATGAAGGACACCCATCTACAAGCACATTTCCATCCTACAGCATGATTCAAATGTGTCACCATTTTTAGACAATTTTCCTAAAGAAAGCTATGTGCACCAAGTTTGAAAGACCAGGAACAAACAGGGACCTATAAAACTCACATTGTCAACATACATATCTTATACCCTACTTCTAAAATATTCATACTCCACAGCAATTATTATTTCACATTTTATCAAATACTTCTTATTTATAATTCTGAAAAAAATCTATGAATGTCAAAGCTGATTTTGTCTCCTTGAAAACAATTGAATGAAAACATGATGAATGTAACAATAAAAATGCCAACTGCAAATAATTCACTCACTTCACAATCACTTGGGATTTAATCTATTTCAAGAGGCAGATGAGTGGCCCTGTGACTGAGAATGCACACTGTTATACGTGTCTACAGAAGTCTGCAAATGCTTGTTTCTAAAATAACTAAACCCTTGTAGCAAAAAACCCACTCACTAACTAGTAGCGTCGCCGCTAGTCCACATCCCCTTGTTCTCTCTGCATTACTCACTGTGGGGCAGATCCTTAGGAAGCACTACCTCAGGAAACTTGGCACTCTGAGCAGCAAACTCAAAGCTCAACAGAAATACCACCAAGAAAGACCTAATTAAAAAGCTTAAACACTCAAGCAATTATTATCCTAAATTCACAGTAAATGTAAACACAAGCCTGTTTGAAAACCAACAGTCCTAGGCTTACTTTCAGAAGATCCTTGGAGAAATCTACACCTTCGTTCACTCCTTGGAGATTTGTGATGAACTCTTGGCAAGTCATCTTCTTTCCGATATTCTAGAACAGAAAAATATATCATAATTTATAATTATAATAATAAAGAATTAAAACTAATTCTTTAAAATATGGGTAAGCAGAGTTAGTAAGTGATCTGGTTTTGAACACATGTGTGCTGTGTGCATGTGTGTGCATGCATATGTGTGTGTGTGTGTTTGTGATAATAAAACTTTAACATAAAAAAGACACAAAAAAGCAAAACCTCAGTATGGCTTATTATTCTTTTAAAACTGTCATACTATATAAATCATAAAGCTATGTTAAACCTTAATTTTAACCCAAACAAAAATCTGCAAAATGATGCTGCATTTATACAGGTAATATATAATATGGTTTAAACTTAAAACACTGATTAAAATGCCATTTCTGAGCTGAATTAAAATGTTTGTACTTCCTTACATTTAAGTACACTGAAAGTTCTCAGATTTATTCACTTTAAAGCTAAGAGATTATCTTATTGGCAGAGGAAATGACTCTCAAGTAAGAGAAGCAGGAATTCATGCTTACGATAATAGGAGGAGCCAGCATGTTAACACTATTTGAATTGCCGGAGCTGCAGCTAACACAAACTGAACAGGGGCAAATGACACTTGTACGATGTAGTAGGCTGCTTTTTATAGTGAGCCTCTAAGCCTAAGGAATGGGGATCTTTGATAATGCACAAAGAGTATCTTCCCCTTCCATCCAGAGAGAGAGGCATCACATCCATCTTCCAATGCAGTAAGCAAAACCTCAGTATGGCTCCAAAGTCACTGTCTTCCAAAGCTGCTCACTTGAGAAATAAATGTTGAAAAGACACAGAAGAACCAAAAGTGCTCTGGCACATGCAGGGGAAGGATGCAGACCACAGAGAGGCAAGCAGCGTCTCTGGCCGTATGTGAGGCAGGTAAACAAAAGGTACAGAACATTCATGTCTGTATACAACAGCTTTACAGGGATGCTTCCCAAAGCTATCTCATTGCCTCATAAATAGCAGAGGTGTGATCTGAACCACAGCAGTCAAAATGACTCAGGCACATGCTCCCAGAGACAAAGAGTACAGGTACTCACTGATAGTTTGACAGCAGCACATTCGTACACAGAACCCCAGCTTCCAGGACACACCCTTTTCTTCACAGTAACTGCCTCTCACCTTCCCTGTGTTCACTCGAGAAGCTCACCCACCCAGGCTATCTAAATATTTAGAGTGGAAGTGCTAAAACTGTTTTGTCAAAACCCTTGCCTCTTCCATCAGCAAGCAGGCATGAATTTCATATGAAAGACTGGATGAACAGCTTGACACTAAGAATAAGCCTTGCCAATCAACTTATTCAGTAGTTATTGCCAATGAATTAAGTCTTCATTTCTTAAGTTTTGACGATTCTTTTTATTATTTAAAGCACAGGAAGGAACTTTAATCTTAAAATGTGCTTTGAAATGGTGCACCAAAAATGACAAAAATTCAATTTTCATACTCCTTTCTTAGGTCAACCAAGGTATCTCAAGGTATGATGAAATCATTTCAACATGAGTTGGCAAGGCCTTTTTACACTCCAAGAACATAAGAAACAGCAATGAATAATCATGAAGCAATTACCTCTTTTAAAAGTCTTTGATTTTAACAAAAAAATCTAAAGACTCAATATAATCACTAATCGCACAAAAATATTTTAATGTCTGAGAAATTCAGATTCTTTTTAAATCTGAACATTATTTTGCTTATAATAAACTGTTAATTACCAAGTATAAATCATTCTAAAATATACTTAACATGTGATAACATATTTCATTTCAATTTGTAGTCTTTATTGCAAATAAAAATCATGATCCAGAAAAATTCTAAGTATAATAACCTAACACAAGTAAACTTTTATAGAAAATTAGACTTAAAGTATAAATTCAAGGAGAAATATTAAAAAAAAAACAGTGTTTCATCGGTGGGGCAAACTAAGGTGGGAACTTTCTGGAAAGCATTCACCACTAAGATGATTGATAATTCATGAGGTTTTTAAGGAAATCTTAAAGTTACCATGAGTTTGGAAGAAGTTTGTTGAAGCTTTCATGAAGATGCTGAGGAGTTTAAGATTTCAATGAAGTGGTAAAAATAACAACAGAAGTAAAATTAGAATGAGCCCAAAAGACAGGGCTGGTTTGTTATAATCAGGACAAAATCATACGAACAAGTGCTGTGGGAACTCCTTTAGCCAATAGTCTTTAAGATACTGGCCCAGGTTGGATGTCACTCTGCTGTTGATTATAATAAAACAGTCCCAAACTAGCCCATAATGGAGTATAATAAAGGTTTCTTTATTTAGGGATAGACTCATAGATCAGCAGTACTCTGCATGAGCAGGGAACAGGAACTAAATCCAGCAGCCAAGGGGCGCATGCTTCTACATCTGTATATATAGTACATGTGATCATGCTTGTTTCCTTCTTGGCAAAACTGGCCTTTGGGAAAGAACTGCCCAAGCCACGACCACTGACAAAATGCACAGTGTCCAGACTGGACAAGCAGGATACAGGAAAAAGACTGCCAAACCTTGCCAAGACAGGGTAAGGTGGTTTTGAAAATTTTCCTGCCTCTGAAAATGGTTGGTCAGTTACTCTAGGTCTTGGGCAAAGTTGGTTGCTCCAATGTTGCAAACGAGACTTTGGGTGATTGCCCAGGTAGCCAGTTGTCTCTGTCATTTATTGTACATTTTGGAAGATGCTTCCTGTTTACTCAAGTCATATTATTTCCCTTCTCAGGTCTTTGATGAGGTTGAAGACTAGATAGTCATAGTTACTTTCCTAGTATGACTTAGCCAAGCCATTTCCAATACAAGACTTAGATTCCTTAGGAAAATTTAACTATGGAAACATCTGGCATATGTTTCTT
Organism: Ondatra zibethicus; assembly: GCA_004026605.1. NCBI lineage: Eukaryota > Metazoa > Chordata > Mammalia > Rodentia > Cricetidae > Ondatra > Ondatra zibethicus. The sequence continues at coordinate 15,644 of PVIU01016566.1, read as the reverse complement.
GCTTGATATTGTTTATGCTGGCTGCAATTCTAATTTTTAGACTTGATATTTGTTCTTATAATAATATATATACAATAAGTTTTGTATTAGGCTTAGAACTGTTTAATTTTGACAAAATGGAGAGGTTATTTGCTTTGGTTGTATTAACATATACTATTCATAAAGAATATTAATATTCTTGTGACATTTCTCCATTTTGATATCCGGTTAGTCCTGTTCCCACAGGGAGCCTGAGAAGTGTCCCTCTCCCATTTTCTTTACGTCTGTGATATGCTTCACAACTGCAGCCATGCAATGAGCTTTTCACCATAGAGAGAGCTTTGTTTACTAATAACTTACTAAAGGTATATTCAGAGTTTATACTTCGGGGTTTCAGTAGTTTATTTCTTTGTTGTTGGTCATTTCACCTAAATTACCTATTCTGTTGACATACAACTATTGACAGTATTTCTACGAAGTCCCTCAATACTCCTTCTTACTGCATTTTGTAATACTAGTCTTCTCTTTTTTATGGATTGAAATGTCACTGATAGCAGGCTGGAGAAATGGCTCAGCAGTAAATAACAATGACTATTTTCCCAAAGGACCTTGATCCGATTCCCAGCATCCACATGGCTGCACACAACTGTCTGTAAGTCCAGTCCCATGGGATGTGATACCCTCACACAGACACATATGAAGGCCAAATGTAAATGCACATAAAATAAAAACAAATCATTTCTTTTAAAGAGGGAAAATGTCACTGATATTATAGAAGAATAAACCTATGAGTCCACTAAATTTTATTGTTCTTCTACTCTGTAACTCTGCTGTATATTTCCTTTAGTCTCACTGATTTACATGTGTTTTTAATCTGATTTACATGTTTTTTTTAAAAATAGGTTAGATGGTTGATTTGTACTCATTCTTCCTTGCTAAATGACCCTTATAACAAATTCACCATATAGCACTGCTAACACTGTGTTCTAAAAGATGTTTAAATTTTTTTTTATCCAAAATTACTTCTCTATTTCCTTTTTGAGTTTCTTCTTTGACCTACTGTTTATTTACGAGTATATTATTTAATGTCCACAAATTTCCTTCAGTCCTTTTAAATTTCATTCCATTATATGGAGAATATAATTAGTATAGTTTCAATCTTTTTGCATTTATTGACTTGCTGTTTTGCCCTGCTCTTTATAAAATTCAATAACATATCAACATTTGCCCCTTATTTTAAAAGTATGGCAAGTAGAAACATTCTGGTAAGAAAAATATAAGGCTGGTCTAAAAGGCTATCAAGCACAGAGGCTTGTCTTTTGAGGAACTTAGATATTCATCTGCTTGGTGTATGTGTGTGTGTGAAGTAGATTCATTGAGGAAGAAGTCCAGGAATGGGAAAGGAGGAATATCCTTTTGTGACCTCTATAGCGGTTGTATTACAGTTTGACTATTAAAACACTGACACTAGAGGCAACTCAATCTTCAGTCTTATTCTCGCCTACACACTGGGTAGGTATATATAGAATAGAGGATGAAAATCCTAGCCTCCTAATCAAAATCAAAGGCCTGTTCTCTTGGAAGCCACCCCACCTCCATTCTGTGACTACCCAGTAAGCCACTAAGAGTTACCTCTGAATAAAAATCATTATCACCCAGAAAATCCCAAGGGACTAAGGGCTCCCTATAAGAATCTCCTCTCACTTAGAAAATCACGAAAGTTTGGAATGTCTGTATTAAGTGCTACAAGTTAAAGACCAAAAGAACAAAAATTTCTCCTAGATCTTTTCTAACACTGTGCCTACAAAGGTTCTATTCCACTTGCCAGGGGCAAAAAACCAAATACTATTTATTTTATTACAACATCCCAGGTGCCTATATTGATTCAAAATGTTACAACTTCTTACTGGATTGTTTTATGATTATATAAAAGTGCCCTACTTTGTCTCTAGTAAAAGAATACTGTCTTCAAGTCTACTTTGCTGTCAAAAGTAGATGCCTCAATCTCTTACTATTTGGGAAGTGGGGAGGAAACAGGGAATACTCTCTTGTTGTGTATGAGACATACTATTTCTTTGTTGGTCCTATATTATTTGCTGAAAGCTAAAGATTTAAAACTGTTTGGCAATCCTGCAAGCCCTTCCACTTCTCATGTACTTCCTAACACTGATTTGTTTAGTAGTTTTTCCTGAGAGAATTTCTGATATTTAAAGATATCTCAGTCCAGTCATTAGCTAGCCACTGAGCCAAATGAGCAGTGACTCAGAAGCCACATGAACAAAGACAGAGTTTACAATGGTTATAGGACATGCTGAGACATGCTTTTAATGCTCCAACAGACATCCCATGTTCCCCTGGACTTCCTATCTATGCAGCATCTTAAGGTCAGGCAGAAGTTTCAAACCTATATACTTCTCAGGTCTTTCTTTCTTGAGTATTCATGTATGGGTTCCTAAATGACCAAAAATATGTCAGAACTTAACAAAGCTCTATTTGTGTACCACATTCCCTAAGTTTCCCTTCTACATATTTTGAGATGGTGTTTATCATCGCTTGTCACCATCTGAGGCAACAATATTCAACAGCTGCCACAGGCAATTTGTACCGAGTAAGTGCAGAGCAAGGGCAAAGAAAGACAAATCCCAGGAGTGAGCAGCTAGACAATTCCCTGACAATTCTCTGGAAATGAGGCTCCAGATCACTGCACATTTGGGTACCAGTAGATATTCATCTTCCGGTTTCTCAACCACTGTGATTTGCAAGGCAGTTGGTATTGAAAGCTGGTTCTCACAGAGCTAAACACAAGGGATGTAACATGACAAGAAACACTACACAATGGTTCTTTGCACAGTAGTGTTTTCATTTGTTTTCCCTTGAATACACTGCAGACTGCTACAAGCCAGGATTAATTTCCAAAGTCCTAAAATTGGTGACTATCTCTCTCAGTGTTACTAAAGTGATAGTGAAGAAGAGCTCTCTGCCATTCTGGAGGTATTGTAATGTTTTAAGCATTCTCTTAGAAGACTCATGAATAAAATCTTTAAAGACTGCTGGTAAACATGGCAACATAAGCTTGTAATCCTAGCATGTAGGATGAGGAGTAGAAAAGAGGAAGAGTAGTTCAAGGCCATCCTCAGCCATATTGGTACTTCTTGGTTACCCTGGGCCACAGGATACCCTGCCTCAAGTAACAACAAAGGAAATTACTATATCAAGAATCTACTGTAGTAGAATTGCCACCACTTTAGGAAACTCTGGTATAATACTTCAAAACAGCAGTAAAGTCTGTGGAGTCTTTTTGGTTTAAAAAAATACTTCATTCTAAATCCATATTTATTTAGATTGTTCATTTAGCAGCACCTCTGGTATACTTTAGTGAGGACTACATCATTTCCACCATGGTAATAAAGATACCCTTTACATGCCTATGGGCTTTGAAATACGCAGTTGGGAATGACTGGCACACACCTTCAAGTTCAGATAGCTTCGTCATCAGAATCAACTAAACTGCAATGGAAAAAGTATTTTGGGGTAAGTACATTAAATATTATAATCCATCAAAAGGCAATTTGAGTCATAAGGAAATATATGTTTAGAAAAATGAAAATGTTATTATATCTATAAGGGACTAGAGCATCAAGATGTTGGCATATTCAGGAAGTACAGGACTACAATCAATCCTCTGCTAGTGTGGAGGGCTGGCTATGCCTTGGATCACACAGTACAGAAGCACAGTGTAATCACAAGTATATTGTGTGTCAATTTCGCTTACCAACAGAGAAAAAAGATAAGTAAGACATATGGCTTTCTCTGTGTCAAAGATGCCCAACCACCTCTTGAATATCTGATTGGTTGAAGCTTGTTATCACTGCCCTTTCTTGTCTTTCTCTGGCTTACTGGTAATTCTTCTAAGAAAGGGTTGGAGGATAAGGCAAAGACTCAAGCCAGTCCGTTATAATTCTGACTGGCACATATTTAGACATTCTCCCTTCAACAAAGTTTCATAAATGTTTTAATGGAAAGTAAAGATAAAGTACCCTTTATCAAGAAACCTTCCTTCTTTACCTTGTTATATAAAGTCACATGAATTTTTAAGTATCATTCAAGCAAATACTGTCCACTGGGTAAAACTACCTCTAGTTACTGATTTTGTACCTTAAGAATTCTTTGTATAGCAAAGATGCTCATACATTATGATATTGCATTTATTCTTTTCCCGAGTTGTGTAAAGGAGTATAGACCTCTCTAAAACAAGTTCCTTTTCTCCCTAAGTTCCTTTTCATGAGGTCAGTAAAGAAAAAAAAATTGAAAAGGCATCCTGACTCATCATAGAGATGGATTTCTTCTCAAATCTGCAATGCTAACACAAATGACTCCTTTGGAGACAAGAAAGACTTTACTCCAAACCTAGAAAGTTAAAGTATGCAAACAGGAAATATCACAGAAATTATGAATTTTGTTTGAAACTTTCAAATATTATACAGGTCAAAATCTTTAATGTTTAGGTGATCAAGGTGCTATCTTTAAGAAAAAGAGCATTAAAGAAGAAAAATCAGACTTCCTTATTAAAGGCTTACCAAACTAATCGAAGATTATTCTCTACACTGATTATATGGCTGCTTAAAATATTTTTAAAGATTTTATTTATTTGTTTGTTTGTTTATTTATTTGGGGTTTTTGTTTTTGTTTTGTTTGTTTGTTTTTGAGACACGGTTTCTTTGTGTAACAGTCCTAGCTGTTCTGGAAATAGCTCTGTAGACCAGGCTAACCTCGAACTCACACAGATCCCCCTGCCTCCCAAGTTCTGGGATTAAAGGTGCGCGCCACCACCACTCAGCAAAAGATTTTATTTGTGTGCGTGCGCGTGTGCGTGTGTGTATGTGTCTGTGTGTCTTTGTCTGTGTCTCTGTGTGATTTTATGACATGGGTGTCTAGGCATCAGGGAGACCAGAAGATGGCATTGGATCCCCGGAGCTAGAGTGTCTTAGTTAGGGTTTCAATTGTTGTGATGAAACACAGTGACCAAGGGCAAGTTTGGGAGAAAAGGGTTTATTTGGCTTACATTTTCACATCATTGTTAATCACAGAAACAAGTAGGAGTCGCTTACTGGTTAGCTCTTCATGGCTTGTTCAGCCTGCTTTCTTAGAGACCCCAGGTCATAGGGATGGTACCACCCACCACAGGCTGAACCCTCCCCCATCAATCACTAATTAAGAAAATGCCCTACAGCCTTGGCTACTGCCTCATCTTATGGAGGCATTTTCTTTGTTGAGGCTCCCTCCTCTCAGATGACTTTAGCTTGTGACAGCTGATAACAAACTAGTCCACACATGAAGCTGTAGGTGGTTATGAGCTGGCTCATGTGGATCTGGAGTCTGAACTCAGGCCCTCTGGAAACACAAGAAGGAAGCCCTCTTATCAGCTGAGCCATTGCTCCTGCCCCTAAAATAGATTTCTTTTAATAGATAAGAGTCTTTTCTCTAGGTATCTTTTAAAGACACAGTGAATGTCTTTTTGAGGGGAATGCTTTCTTTTCCAAATAAATAATTTTAAATATTTTAGAACAGTCCTAGTTCAAACTTTAAGAGAACATTCTAAACCTCACCTAATTGTGTGGAGGGAGCAGAAATCCAAACTGAAGTAGTTTGAATGTAAACTTTTAATAAGGATTTATTCATGTGTGTGTGAGAAAAAGAAAGATTTTTTTTGTGTGGGGGCACTAGATGCCATGGACATAGAGTTACAGATGGTTGTAAGCTGCCATATAGGAACTGGGACTTTGACCTCCAGTTTTCTGTAAGAATATCATGTGTTCTTAAATACAGAGCCATCTCTTCAGCCCTTAAAAAAGTCTTAAACAGACAAATTCTGTAAATTTCTGTAAAGGATCAGATAGTTAATATTCAGGCTTTGCAGACCATAAGTTCTCTGTAACAACCTCTCAACACTCACCACTCTGTAAAGATTTTTACAAGTAGGCACAGATATATTCCAATAAAACTTTATTCAAACACACACGCATGTGTGCACGTGCACGCGCACACACAGACACACACACAGCAAAGAAACAAAACAAAACAGAACCCAGATAGATTTCTGCCTGTGATTGATATTTTGTTCATCTGTACGGGCTGGTTTTCTGTCAACTTGACACAAGCCAGAGTTATCAGAGGCAGGAGCCTCAGTTGAGGAAATGCCTCCATGAGACCCAGCTGTAAGGCATTTTCTCATGCTTTGGGAGAAACAGTTCTCATTGTCTGTGAGTAAAATCCAGCTTCAGAAGTCTTGAGCTATTAGAGCTCAGCCGGTATTTCCCCAGCCACGACAATTCCACCAGATACAGAAAGTGATCAAACAGTATATCACTGATTTGGTAAAACCTCAGACCTCAGTTAAGCTGCACTGCTGAACCTGGGTTTGCTTTTGTTTTGTTGCCTCTACCAAGGAAGTCTAATTGTGTTATACTGCCCTCAGGTGTCCATCTTTTCAAATACACCATTGGTGGGCTAAGAATCCTTTGTAAATTTTCAAAGCAGTCTCTTCAACAACCCTGGCCAACAGCTCAAGAGAGGGCTTCTCGGGTCTGGTGTTGGGGTTTTCGCTAGGTGGTTTCTGACTTTTAAGAGCTAGTTCTGTAAGCCCAGTTGAGAAAACTTCATTAAAACTATATATATACACATATGCATATATATACATATATAGACACACATTTAGATATTGAATTATGTGCACTTTTTAAAAAGATAATAGTTAATAGTAAGATTCCTTGTGCCTTTTTCAGCCATTCATACTCCCTCATGTATTTACCCTTCTCTCCCTAAGGGGGTCCCCATTAGATCACTTGTATCCTGCTATTCTCCTTTACCTTCTTCTCACCTCCTTCTATATTTACCTCCCCCACCTCGAAAGAGCCCCCCTTTCCATTTCCCCTATCAGATCAGTAGTAGGCAAGTAATATTACATTGACTCAACAGGTTATATTTGTATATACAAATATATATATATATACATACAATAACAATTAACTTAAAAAGAGGCTACAGATTTGAAAGACAGTGGGAGGATTTGAAGGAAGGAAAGTGAGGGGGGGAAACGTAATTTCAACCTCAACAGCAAACAAGAAGAATGTTTAAAAGTACGAGTCGCAATATGAGAAAGTATCTTCTTCCATAAATTCCCGTCACAGATTTAAGAGGTTGACAATCCAACATTAATGATAGCTAAAATCTTGGGGAGTTTTATTCACCTGTCCTGAAATATATTGCCGCTGAACATAGTAAGAAGACGTTATACACTGTATGAAAGAGTTTTCAGTTCTAGGGTCCTGTTCCAGGTTTCAATAAGCTCAAATCTGTTCTGTACTAATACTAAAAGCATTTACTTTACCAGGAGTGTGCAGTGGCATGCACCTTTAATGCCAGCACTCCAGCACTCTGGAGACATAGGCAGGCAGATCTCTGTAAATTCAAGGGCAGCCTGGTCTACAAAGTGAGTTTCAGATCCCAGGACTGTGACACAAGAAACCCTGTCTCAAAATACCAAAAAAAAAAAAAAAAAAAGCAGCTACTTTTTTACTTGCATTCTCTCGCAAGTATTCACTGAAGAATTCTACGACTTGTCCTCTATTAGTCCAAATAGTAAAATGACTCACAAAAATCTAAATGCTACTCTAGCCACTGATTTTTCTTATATAATAAAGTATAATTCATGATTATAAAAAGTACACAAAAAACACCTCTGTTTGGGTCTTCAAGCATTTTTAGAGTATAAATATATTCTAGGACAAAGTTGGAGAAATGTCCTAAGAATAGATTCTGCCAGTACTTAATTAGAACACTTTTTTTTATTAATTTTGAGAAAATAAAACACATTGAACTCTGTCAAAACACGAAGATTTAATTTTACTTCTACCTTGGCTGTTGTGGAGGAAATGAGGTAAGTCAGAGAGGTCTAGTGAGCTTTCAATCACTTTCTTCATTCTTATTCTTCCTCTCTTCAAGGGAGGGAGGGAGGAAGGACAAAACTGACTTAAAGCTCATTTCGTATGCCTTATTATACACGTGTGAAAACTCACAGAGAAGAGCAATGGATAAGGAACCTGTTGGCTCCACCCAAGGCCACTGACTGAGCCACCGACTCAGGAGGTGAGCACTCTGACAGCTTTTCTCCGTGGGAACCTGTTCTCAAACAGGCCAAATTAGAAATGAATAAAACAGAAGTGAAGGAGCAGATAGAGGAATGGAAAAGTTTTCATTTTCAGAGGTCACAGAATTGGATGAAATTCACTAGTACATAATTAAACTTTTACATATGGACTCATTCCTATTAAAATCTACCCCATTGCCAACATGATTGTGAGTGGTGCTGCATTCTAAAGGTCATTTGAAAATTAAAAAAAAATCAAACTATGACTTTTTTTTCTGTAAAAACATTCCACAGCTGAAGGCTAGTTTCTCAGTCTAGCCCATATACACTCCTTTTGGTAACAGACCATATTTTAAAAACATAATAATTGTTAAACAACTCAGGTAGAAACCCTCCTCATTTCTAGACGCAAGCCTACTTGTGCGCCCATGGACTTTCAATAGTGATGAGGAGTTCTACAAGATGAAAGTCTAGTAGGGAACACGGACCAACAGAAAAGACATAATACCATAAGGCAGTGGTGGGGGGTCACATATCAGGTATTATATTACAATTCATAATAGTAGCAGAATTATAGTTATAAAGCACAACAAAATAATTGTATGGCTGGGCGTCACCACAACATGTGGAACTGTATTTAAGAGTCACAGCATTAAGAAGGTTGAGAACCACTGCCATCAGGGAAAGAGATCACATCAAACGGCTGAAATTACACTCACAGCTCCAGTCCTTTATAACTGCAGATAAGCTCCATGGCAGAGGACACCAAGGATACAGGGCAGCGCAGACAGGAAGACAATGGGAAGCCAGGGGGAGGGAGGTAAGCAAAAGACTAGTTACAATAATAATTACAGATACAGAAACTCCCAAGGACATTAACTACAAATGGTTCATCAATTTCATGGAGGGCTTTTAAGCTTTTACATATGGAACTGCTGGGGAGAGGGGAATCATTGCTTTCTGAAGGTTTTCCCATGCTCTGGTGCATGGTCCACACCCCATGTACATATGGGCAGCATTAATTGGACTTGGTAGGTTTCCAACAACAACAAACAAAGATAACATAAGGTTGGGAGGGGGACATGTTGGGGAGGACACAGGAGAAGTTGAAGGTGGGAAATTAGGTATGGATATGATTATATTTTATTATATATGTATTAATTTTCAAGAATGAAAGTAAAACAACAAGAGAAAATAAAAAAGTATTGTCTTAAAGAAAAACTTTAGTGTTATCTTCCAGTACTCCAAATACTTATCTACCATTTAAATTCCCACAGAGCCAACCCAAGAATTCATTTTACTAGCTGCAGAAGAAATTCACTGCTGTGAAGGCACTCTTACTATATTTTAAGATTAATCTATTACAAATGCACACTTAATTCTCTTTTCCCTACAAATCTGGCATCTTTACCAGGTTCTGACCTGTGTTTAATTCTTTAATTTTAACATCAAAGAGACTCAGACCACAAGGAGGACACTCTCCCCCAAGGACAAGGAATCTGTATGGGAACCAATGAAGGCAGCAGAAACTCCCCTTAGGAACCATACTCTCCGTCTTCTGCCCGTAGCACCTGGTGTGTGGATCCTTCTCAGTGCTGAAGAGCACAGAGCAATGTTGGGAAAGTTGCTATTGAAAATCTCAAAAAACAATGTTAAACATTGAATTCTATTACAAATTTGTCTAGTAGTAACTTCTGAGCCACAGACTTAATCATGTTTTGAGTTTAAACAAATATCTGAGGTGCAAATTTCTTGAGATTTCCTAGCTATGGATTTGTGGATGTGGTCAACAGTGTGCATGTCAAGCTCAGTCTTCATTGGAAGCCAGCTCCTGTCCCCCCGACCCCACCATTACCACGAGAACACCAATTCTCCTGTCCCTCCCACCTTTCTTCAGATCAGGCAATAATATTGCTGGGGGAGGGGAGATGAATCCTTAGTAAGTACCAAATATATGAGAACTAGTTAGTTTTAGCCAGTAGATTTCGTCTGAAGCTTAGTCCAAACAGACATGATCAAATTTATTGTCACATGTTACATTTTTATAGTATTTCCCATAAAACAAAAATGCCAATCGCACTTCCATATTCCATTAATACTGTAATTTAAAAGTTTATATTTATAGGCATTTAATTACATATACATTTTGTAGATAATGAAACACTGAATAAAAATAAAAGGGATTTCTGAGCAAGTCAGTGATGTGATCAAAACTACAAAGTATTTAATCTACAAGGATACTCAGAAACAAGTATAAATAATATGCTGGTATTAAGATAACAATGAACCATTCCTCTATATTTTAAAGTAGGTAGTAAAGGGTGACAATGAATTTATCTGGAAAGAACCAGTATATACTTCATTTTTTTCACTGGCCTATTTAATTTTAATTAAATTTTCAAATTTAATTTTCAAAGCCTTCATATTTTTCTACAACAACTTCTCAGGTACCTGCTCAATATGACTTCAGCTAATCTGAGTAATGGTAACCAGCCTAGTCATCAATGATATAGGAGCTTGACTGGTTAAACACATGCATGCCCAAGTGGTAAGACCTTGAAACACTACAGGGACACTACTGGTGTAGGACCCAGCCATGATAAGCTCAATAGAGGCCTGAGTCTCAGTAGTATCCCCTGAGACTACCCAGGCACCACCCAGGAACAGACCATCCAAAGGAAATTCCTAATGTTCTAACCATTGTAGATAGGATCCTCTGCCAGCACACTCACCAAGACACCCCTAGACAAATGTCAGCTAATCAGGGGTCCTGAACCTTAGAAATCCCTTACCCCCACCTTTGATACTATAAAAACCCAACTCCAACTGAGTTCGGGGCTCTCCAACTACTCCAATATGATGGACACACATAGGGACCGAGTTTGCAAGTTTGTGTAAGAATAAAGGCTCTTTGCTTTTACATACAAGACTTGGTCTCCTAGTTGGTTCCTTTTATGTCTTTCTGTTTGGATATCCTTCTGTGAATGGGCCCAGAATCTGTGAGAGCCCATAGATGGTCTACGTGGAAGTGTGGAAAGATCACAGGAGGGGCACCTGGGGAGATGTCCCCTGGGCCCTTCTGTATTTGGGTCCCAGGACCCTTCTGTATGAGAGTGGCTCTCTCAGGTTTCTGTAGAAAGACACAGAGGATGGTCGTGCAAAACAGCTTGAGGCTATCTTCGGTTCGGTTTTGCTTCCAGGCACCAGGATGACTCTGTATTGTTTTGTGTGTTGTTTTATTTTTGTCTTTTGTGCGTCCTCTTTCTGACTTGAGAGACTGATGTGATGGGACAGACTCAAATCACGACTTCTTTGACTTTGATATTGGATCACTTACAGGACTTTAGAGATAGGGCCATAAGCATAGGGTGTATTTTCCTAAAAGAGATGAGACAAACAGCCTCTACCCACCTTAAACATTCCATGGAAAGGAGTCAGCTTTGGCCTGTAGTGCAGGGGCAACACCGGCAGGTTTGCCACATAAGCAGGAGGCTGCCGGGCAGCATGAGGGTATGGATGGGTGGCTGGGCTATACAGCCTTGTTACAATGTAGCAGGGCTGCCTGCCCACCACAGTTGTAGGGAGCGGATGTGCCCCAATAGGATTTCAAACACTGAACAGAGAATCTGGGGTTAATTGCTATGGCTGGAGAGGTTAACAATCTTTATTCCCCCATGCTGCATGCCACCCCGCGCCCCCCCCCCATACTGGTGGATGGGAGCTGTGTGCCCCGACTTCCGGCCAAACCTGACCAAGGTTTGACTCTGTGGGCCACGGGCACTGGCTATGGGTGTTTAGTGCAGTGGCAGTGGCCGTGTTGTGATGCTACAGCCAGACTTCCCTCTATCAGAGCTGCTTTGGTCATTCGGATGCAATGGGTTATAAACATGTCATCATTTAGAGGGACTGGTTACAAATTATTATTGGTTAGGGTATGGAAAAAAACTACTGTTTGTCTCAGATGTTTCACACTGGTACAGGATTTTATGTGATGTGAATTTAAAGTTATGTATGTTATAGTATATGAATGTTTTTGTTCATGTTTAAAATATTGTAGCCATACAATATATTATATACTACTGAAATAAATCATAAGAAGGACTTTGGAAGGGTTTTTATGTTGTCTGAGAAGCGAGAAAGACTCTGGTATGTTGTCTGCAAAGTAAGGGAGGAAGCAGGAGATTGAAAAAATAAAAGAAAAAATGGATTAAAGATTTTCATTTTTTAAAGGTTTATTTATTTATTATGCATACAATGTTCTGTTAACATATACACACCAGAAGAGGCACCAGATCTTGCTGGAATTGAACTCAGGACCTCTGGAAGAGCAGCTGGTGCTCTTAACCTCTGAGCCATCTCTCCAGCCCGATTAAAGGTTTTTAAAAAGTTATAGAAGGTCAGAAGGGGATGTGAACTATGTTTGCTGTGGTTTCTCATACCTGCAAATACTCAATGTGCTTGTTTTGTAGAAAAGTTTGTCTATATAAGTTTTCTTGCAAGCATAGAGCTGAGACAGAAATGGTTTGGATATTTTTGCTGTCTCTGCCACCCATCTGAGCTCTGATTATTGGATTTGGGTTAGCAGAAATTCAGATGATGTTTTAATGTAAATATTGTTAAAACTGTTTTATGCTGTTTTTTTATTGAGAAGCTGGCCCTAGAGTTGGATTATGGCTCTTCCTTCACTAGACCCGTGCTTATTGGAAAGTTTCTCTGTCACTGTCAGTCTGAGCCCCTGACACAATGACAAGTAGAAGAAAACAAAGCAGAAGAGTCAAAAAAATTGGACTTGGCTTATGTGAACATTCTTCAGCTTCAGATTTAAGTTTATTTTGTTAGATATGGTGAAAAAAAATCTGTTAAAATAAAAATAAAACTAATTAAAAGTTAATTAGTAACACTGGAAATTTATAACTTAAAATTTATGCATGGGTAATTTTAAAGAAACCATAAGGCATGATTCCATTTTAGATTTTGGGTTGCAATTTTGCTAGAAAAAAATAATAATGGATGCCACATGATTTCACCACCATCTTGATTAAAGGTGACCATGTAGAGTGGCCTAACTAGGAGGTTCAGAATAACAGATCTCCAAGATAGTTTGGATTGGGACAAATTTTTGTATGACTCGTGTACCATTCTAAAAACAAGGTTTAAAACAATATATATTATATTTAAAGTATTAAAGCTGCACCTCAATGTTTTTATACTAAAAAATGTACCTTGCTCTGCCAGCTAAACGTTGTTAATTTAAGAGTCAACCAGGTGATAAAGGTTATAAAGACATAAAGAGATCATAGGAAACAGCTAAGGTTTACAATGTACAGCAGGACTAGAGTCCCAAAGAATGTGCAATTGCAAGAATAGACCTTAAAACAGATTTAGAAATGCCAGGTGACAGTCACAAGTCCCACCAGCTGCAGTGAAATGGAGCAGGCTGAGCTCTAAGACAGGTTATGTATATGCTGTCGAAGGTGGGGCCGAAGAGGACCTTTATTTTTGATATTGTAAGAAGACATTTAGGAGATTTTAATTTTTTTTAAAAAAAATAACACTCTGGGACATTTGTGCTTATCAAATGTTTTATATTGTTAATGTTTGGACTTAAAATAAAAAGCTAAAAATTAGGGTCACAGCCATAAGCACAAAATGCTAACCAGAAACTGGATGTCCATTTCTTATGATGCAGAAGACAACAACCTAGGCAGTTTGATAGAGGGCTTGGAACAGCATCCAAGTCTATGGGTCTCAGTCCTTAGTACAGAAGTAGGACCACCTGTATGTCAGATGTTTGAATTGAGATCCACAACATAGACCAAACTGCAATTGTAAAATAACAAGGGAAAAAAATTGTAATGTGGGTATCACCACAACTTGGGAAACCATATTAAAAAGTGAAAGCATTAAAAATATTAACTAATGCTTTTAAAATGTATTTCCTTGTTCAAGGTCTATTCAGGCTTAAAAATGTATGTTTAGCTTCCTTGTCTTTGCTAACTTTGTTGGGTTTAAGCTATTTGGATAAACTGAGTCATAAATTTTTGTATTGATACTAAGAGGAACTTCAATTGAAAAACTGTTTTCTAAGGCTCATACTTAATAGAAATAAAACTACAAAGTCCTTTTCCCAAGGTCAGGCATTCCCTCAAGTTGCTTAGAGAAAGTTCTTACTTCCTAAAAAGGGTGCCTCCCTCCTTAACTCTGGCAAAAACAAACAAACAAACAAACAAACAAAAAAACAAAACAAAAAAAAAAAAACAACTTGTGGTCCTTCCCTAAGGCGGGGCTGCAGTGCCTTAGAACTTCAAGGGCAATGCTAGCTCCTAGGCTCCCTCCTGTTCCCATTTCACCCTGGGCCTTTTCCTTGCTTTCACAGGAGACAGCATTAACAGATGGACACAAACTCCTTCTATTTTTACCCTCGCAATGACTCTTTATTTGCTTCAATTCAAAATCATTATTTTTTTTAAGGCTAACCCTGACAGAATGTGAAGTTTTGGTTTTAGGAAAGCTGTTAACTTATTATAGACTGTTAGGAAATACAAGGTAGTCAGTCATCCTTAAAGTACTGATATAATTAACTTCAGGGATAAGCCTTATTTAGTCCCCTGTTTATGTTTTCAAAGTCAAACTTAAAACAAGTAACTAGAAACAAAGTCTGTCTAATCAGATAAACCTAGGCAGCCCTCATACTTCAGAAATCTGCAGAATGTGGCATATAAAATGATTAAAAAGCTTATTATATTAAACAGAGACTCTGAGATCCTAGCAGTGACCCACAGTCCCTGAAAAAGATCATGGGGCACCATGATGTCTCCACCTGGATTACAATGATGCTGACCACTGGGTGAGATATCTCAGTGCAACACCTGCTGCCAGGACCCAGTCCAAACTGTGGACAGAGAGGAGGACATTGGAAAATTGACTGCACCACTTATGCCTAGACAAAATAAGGTCAGTCTTTTCCATGTCCCTCTTCCACAGGAAAAAAAAATCACCTTATGGGCCTGGCCAAGACTCTAAGACTGCTGTTCTGGATACTTCTGTCTTCAATGCTATGGAGACCTGGGTATGGCTAGGTATATATGGACTCTGGTCCCTGTCATTTTTAATGGATTTGGAAACTACTTGGTCTGTACTCAGGTATATTTTACCTATCCTTCTTGTAGTGTCTGGCCTCTTATTGGCCACGCCCACTCCCAGCTTCCAGCCTCTGACCCTAACTCTCTGCCTCTCTTCCTCTTCCGCTCTCACGGGAGCAGCAGCTGCTTCTCTCCCCTCTCCCCCCTTCCCTCTATCTCCCTGTCTCTCTCTATCTCCTCTCTCTCCTTTTTCCTCCATCACCCATCTAATAAATGTTTAACTCTGCATAGTGCGCCTACCCAGCTCTCTTTGGTCCATCCGTACCGCCGCACAGCCCATATGGGGACCCGGAGACTAGCCGCGTGGCCGCCCGCCCGCCACAGAGACCGCGTGGTCTGGGGACCTGCAGCAAGCTGCAGCAAGCTGCTGGGTCACC
>PVIU01016565.1:0-44592 GCA_004026605.1 Ondatra zibethicus | reverse complement strand
TAGCCTATCCCTGACGACCTGTCGATCTGGCGCCATGAGCTGACCAATTGCTGAGTGACACCTCAGAGGCGAGAGAATTTTACTATATAAGCTCGCCGATCTCGGTGAGCTGGGTCTCCTGTCTTCAGCTGTAAGAAAGCGCCTTAATAAAGCGTGATCGAGAAGAATCCTGGTGTCCGCGTCCTTTCTGCTGGCGGACGGGGCGCGACAATTCTCTTTTCCTTTTTTGTTCATAGCCTTTTGTGTGTGTGTGTACATGTACGTGCATGTTTGTATGTCCATGTTTGCGTGTGCTGTGTGTACAGAGACCAGGGGTCAAAATGAGATGTCTTCCTCAATTGCTTTCCATCTTATTTCTTTGTCAGGGCTTTATGTCTCTGCCGATTGGCTATACTGGCTGGCCAGCATCCCGGGACTCTTCTGTTCCCTCTGCCCCAGTGTTGAGATGACAGGCATGTATCACAGTGTCTGGGTTTTGCACGATACTGAGGCTCCCAACCCTGGTCCTCATGCTTGCGGTCATCTGAGCAGTCTCCTCAGCTCTCCTCACTTCTCGGAGATTGTTGGATTCTTTCCAAATTCTGGTTTATGTTCTTTGGTGGTTTATTAATTAGCCTTAATGTTTTATTGTTTTGTTTCCCAGCAACGACGTTAGGTTTATAATATAAATTTTACTCTTACCTCAAAGTGCTGCGCTGCCACATAAAGTCCCGTATGCACAGTCTAAGAAGTTCAGAGTTGTGTCTTTGTACTCTTTCTCTCTCAGTCTGAGCCATTAGTCTCCCTCACGCTGTAAAGCCCAACCTCCATTACAAGTTTCCTAAACAGCTGCTTATTCGTAAGCGTGCTCAAATCATACTTTGAAACATCTTGTATAATTTTCGACATGCTCGCTCTATGCTTACCTAATTACTATTTTCATTGTTTGTAGAGAGACTGCTCAGTCTTGGCACTATTGATATCTGAGTCCAGATAATCCCTGTGGTGTGGCTGTGCTGTGTGCTGCAGGATGCTTAGCTGCAGCCCGGGCCTCTGCCCTGAGAAGTCAGTAGGAATCCCCACAGCGGAGACCAAAGTTCTCACTCTTCAATTCTTCCCCTGAATACAGGCCCCTCTGAAAGACTTAGAGTGTTATACACAATGTTATTACACAGTTGCCAAAGCCTGGAACCTAAGAGCCGCTCAGCATAGCTTCTTCTTCATGCTTTATCCAGATTTATCAAAAATTCTATTATTTCCCCCTTTCTAAATATATCCCAATAACAACCGTCTTTTCTGTTATTTATTGCTGCTATCCTAATCTAAACTTTCATCATGTCTTATCTAGGCTAGTACAACAAATTCCTAACTTGGTCTTGCATTCTGACTTCCTCTTGAACTTGTGGTCCACACTGTAGCCAGTGTACTTTTCAGAATATAAATCTTGCAAATCCATCTCTCCCTGGCTTATAGTCTGAACCAACCATCTGTGCTCGGGGAGCAATGATCTTTTTACTGTCTTGTTGGGCGGCTGATAAACACAGTGGGTGAGATTTACCTGAAGTTAACGTGGCTTTATTAAGAGATGATTCTAAGTTCTTGAGTTAGGACTGGAAATGAGAGAGGATCCTGACCTCTCAGCAGAGAGAAGGGGGGATGTTCCAAGTATGAAAACAAGTTTGCAAGACACAGGTCGCTAGAACTTCCTCTTAGTTATGCAGTAATATTCTGTACGGATTTGTGTCTGGAGGGAGGGTGAAGTGCACAGTGGGGACTCATGGATGGATGTCAGCTGTCTAGCAATGGCTTTCTCTGAGCACCTTTGGGGACACAATAGAAAGACAAGTGTAACTTTGTCCCCAATCTTAAGCACCTGCCTGAGTGGTCAGATCTCATAATTCGCATATCTCTTCCCCCACACCTACCCCGAGAGGCCCCATCACTTTCTTCTTTTCTATGGCTTTGAGCATGACTGTGTTGTCAGTTGCTCTGAGGAAGCCAAGGATTTGTTTAAATCATATTCCAAATAGGGCCACAGATAACTTTGTTCAAACAAAGCAAAACAAGGCTCCTAAAACCAGGACCTGGATCAGATACTGAACTTTCCGTTTGCAACCTGCCACTCAGTGGAAACAAGACGCAGTGCGAGTTTATACCTTTGAAGACGGTGTGGAACCAAAGCCAAACAAGAAACAGAAAACGGGAGAACTTGGAAGATGAAAGAAGGTACTGGCGGGTAGCAGAATCAGATAAAAGGGTTTCCTACAGCTGGCAACACTATCAAAGGTGGCATTGTTACTGTTGGACAAATAGAAGTCTCCATTTACAGAGCCTGCTGATTTTTTTTTAAAGGAGTGGTAGCTGTTCCTGCCCTCTTCACTCGAAAGCCTGGCTTTGCTCTATGTTGTTGGTGTGTGTGTACATACACACACCACACACATGTACACATACGGGCATGTACACACACACACGCACACACACACACATAAAACATTTATACGTATTGTTCTCTTAAACATGACGTTATAAGTCAGTCTCCTTATGCTAGGCCAGGATGAGGCTGGCTGCCCCAGTGTTTCCGCGTCCTCTGTGAAGCATGAGCTATTGGGAATTCAGTGCTTATGCTAGAAGAATCCTCGGAGACCACGAGATTTGCAGGGAGTGTGGAAACAGCGGGACCCTTTCCCCAGTCAGAAACGCCGCTGTGAAATCAGTCTGTTAAAGACGAGAGCAGCGGTGAGGGTGTGGAGACTTGGGGGCACAGAATCCCATCTTCTCATGTCCCTCAGCACTGAACTGGTGTCTGGAGCACCAAGCAGAGTGTTCTGGGGCTGCAGTTCCTTAACTGCTTGCTGACTTAGTGCTATTCTCTCTGCTTAGAGCCCAGAGTTACAAAGACTTGATCAAGAGCCATCTCATGGCCAAAGATGGGCTAAGGATTAAAGAATTATGACCCCTGCCTCATGATCTAGCCAAGGGGTCATTATACCTCTCAGTGCTCTGCTGATGAGCATAAGACTAGGAACATTTCTTTTTAGGGACCATGGGGGTATTGAAAGGCTTTCGGGTAACCAAGGAATGATTTTGGAAATAATTTCAGTGGCTGAAAAAAATAATATCACCTGATTCTAATACCCAGTGCTGGGCTGCAAAGAAGGTGGGCAAGGAGCAGGCCGTGCTCAAAAGCAAAGCTACAGATGCTTGCAGAGTCTCTGATTGCTTGCTTTCTTCTTGAAGACACCTCCTACGACAGAGGAGGGGCCCTGCCAGCTGTGGCATTCCAGGATTGTGGTTGGCATTATAATCATTTCCTGTGAGACCCTGGAATGGCTGAGTAAGCAATGCCCAGGCTTCAAACCAACTAACTCTGCTGCGGTCCAGACCTCATGTCCCCTTGAGCACTCTCTAGGATAATTTAGAGACTATGAAATTCACGTTTTCTTTACCATGTGTCACTTCGTCATCTGTAGTCCGCAGGCACCATCTGCAGCTCCCAGGTCAATGGGCTGTGTAGCCCTCATAGGTGTGAGCCTCAACTTTGATCCTTGCCTCCCCTGTATCCAGTGCACTGATCTGGATGGGAGTGTGTCGCCTGAGGCTCAGCACTGCACTCTACAGTAGAGAGAGGACAGACACCTAAATAAGGAAATCTGGAGGCAAAGAGAGGGACATGCACAAGCCCATGCAATCCATATGGGAGGGAACCCACATTCAAAGTCAGAGGCATCTGACCCTGAGGCTCCTTCTACAGACCCAGCCACCCCAAGGCAGGATGAGAAAGAACAGGAAGGGAGAAGAGCTATGGCAATGGACGGAATCTCATTCCTGCCACTCCGTCTACCTCGCCTGTCCCAGGAGCATGGCCCATGGATCTCAAGGCTCAGCTTTGGTCATTACCAAGGAGGGAAATTGTATCCCTCTTTACCCACACAGATGGAACCAGTTCAATTAATTGAAAGGTTCTTAAAATGACTCCTCTTATATATTGAACATCTGGGTCTTGTTTATGATGAATTAAGACAGGCACAAGGTTTGAAGACTCCCTGAGCAGGGGCCAACAAGGTGACTTCTTACCCCACTGAAATGCACTATTATGCTGGAAACATCAGTCCTGAGGGTTGCAAGAGTGGGAGAGGCAGAGAGTGTGTCCTCTCTGGCACCGATGCACAAATTATTCCAAAATAAATGGCAGTCCAGAAGGAGGATGTTCAGAGAAATGAATTCTTAAGGGGAGACTTTGTTATCAGCCAGGAAATCAGCTTGGCTTGAGGGTCAGCCAGGACCCAGGAACAGTAAAGGGCAGGGGGTCACTGCACCCACCCACTGGCCCCATGCCCTCTCTGGCTCCTGCTGCAGGAATTTTAGAGCATTTAGCTTGATTGTCAGCGACTCTTCTGCCACTCTGCTGTCTCTCTGGCCTTTTTCTGCTCTCACCCTTTGGCGTTCTCTAAGTATGTAATATATAAAGAATATTTATTATATGTCATATGTATTATAATTGCATACTGTAGTTTATACATAGTAAATTATATCTGTTATATGCGATGTGAAAATTATGTCTAAGTTGTACCCACTATTAAGCCGGAGATATGGCTCAGTGGTTAAGAGCACATATTCTTTCAAAGGACCTGATCTGAGTCCCAGCACCCACATCAGGCAGCTCACATCTGCCTGGAACTCCAGCTTTAGAGGTCTAACACTCCAGTCACCTCCTTGGGTGACACAGAACATGTGCAGACAAACAAATAACAGAAGTAAAAATAATAAACTAGGGTTTTCCTTCTCGTGTGTGATGTTTCTGATAAACTCTGCAAGCGCAGGTGTGCTTTGCTCTGTTCTCTGAGTTTAAATGTGTGTAAGGCAACTTTCTAAGTCTTGGTCCTTGCTTGCCATTGGAAAACTAGTGTGGCATCCCTGGCAATCTGTCTTACCCTTGCTGCATACAAAGCAATGTTGTGTGACTTTGGGTGACTCTCTTGTTCTCTTTATTGACTGATGTAAGCTTAGGCATAGGGAATATTAGGGTGGCAATATTGGTCTTGGTGTATAGGTCCAGAGGAACACCCTTAGAAAGTGAGCAAATTGCTACAGGAAGGATCCATCAAATGAGCCTTGGCATCACCCTGGGGTCACACCCCCCTCTCAGCATGCCAGGCATCAGCTGCCCCCCAGCATGCCAGGTGTCACCCTGCCCCCAGCATTCCAAACGGCTGGGCTTTAGAAGAAGAAGTCTTCCCCTACACAATGAAGCTGAAGTTCACTGAACTGAGTTGATTGAATCGCACATCACAAAAGCAGCTCATTTTTTTCCCTCCAGGGTATTTTATTAACATATAGTTTCTGAGAACCGGGTATTTTGAGAACACCGTGCTTCAGGAATCCATAAAACCATCAATTATTCTCTATGTATTCAGTAATAGATGAGTGTTATAGACAGACCAGCTACCTTGAACTGGATGCCAGGAGACTTGGGCTCTGGCATCGACAACAGTGAATGACCTTAATTAACCTCAGCTGCTGAAGGACGTGTTCATGTTATTGATTTTCCAGATTCTTCCAGTGCAAGCTAGTGTTGCTATTATTTTTAACTTTGACTGATCAACTCTTAATATGCCAGAAATTATGCTGGGTGCTCTGCATAAATTTTTCATGTTAATGCTATGAAGAAGGACTCAGTTTTAAAGATATAATAGACTCATAACATATATATTTAACATTTATCAATGATACTCTGACATATTATTGAAACATATATATGCATGTGTATATAGAATGTGTATATATGTAGCATGTATGTGTATATATTATATATAGTATGTGTGTACAATGTGCCAACTTGACACATTTTATATATATGTGTATATGTATATGCACACACAGTGTCAACTTGACATAAACTACAGAATCACTTGAGTAGGGAGCCTCATTTGAAGAACAGTTTTAACAGCTTAAATTGACTCAGAAAGGTGCATGTCCAAGTGTGGGCAGCCCCTTCAGGCTGGGTAATATTGTTGATGACTTTTGTACCCCAAGAGCTTATACAGCTCCCTTGGTACTATGAGAGCTAGCCAGCATGGAGGGAGCTTCCTGGTGAGTACCAACCTGATCAATCTCTCTATGTCCTGTGACCAAAGTGTATGATGTCTTCAGCAATAGGAACTTAGTCAAGTCTTGGAGGGCAACCGGGAGCAATGTCAATATCCTGTATTGTTTGGGGAGTCTTCAGGGTACCACTGATGAAAAACTCAAGGGGCAGTCTCCCACACCTGGTACTGGTCTTTAATTTGACAGAAACCTATGGCTTCTGGGAGATGTGAAATCCCCTACGTAGGGTAATTCCAATTAAAAGCTTTTATAAGGAAGCATATAAAATAGCAGGTTTCCATATGGCTTTTCACAGTATTAGTTACCCCTCCGCTGACCACTTTCCTGCTTTACCCTCCAACTCTTTCCCCCTTAACACCACCCCAAGGTATTTCTCTTTCTCCTCCATCTATCCCTTCCTTATATCTGTCTTCTCCCTTCCCACCAGTGGATGCTTTCAAGTTTTCTGGACTCTGCAGGCACTCCAAGTCAAATGAACAAATGTAAAGATGATGCTAGGACTCATATATGAGTGGGCATGTGCAACACTGGTCCTTCTTGGTCTGGGCTGCCTCACTCAGTAGATTGTCTTCAGGCAGTTTGACTTTTGAAGATTCATACATAAACATATGTAGTATGTGTCTTTCTCTGTCTGACTGACTGTATTTAGCACAGTATCTCTAGGTTCACCCTTATAGTCACAGTGGTATTCTTATTTCTACCTGAGAGACAAGGACATGAGGGAAGTTCAGTTGCCCAGTGCTCCAAAGTGTATGAAATTGGGTTCAGGTCTCTCTGGTCTTAGATCTCACTGGCTGGACCCACAAGGCTACCAGGAGGATAACAGTCAGAGTAGCGAAGTCACACTGAGACTGGGACTGTAGGAATGGCACTTGTGATGGGGGAGAGGCAGGCTGAGAAGGGGTGCTGTAGAAGGGCAGGCTTCACCCCAGACACAGGAAGCCCTCCATGAGGTGAGTCACACCCACAAAGATAGAGTGTCTCAGAGCTCATGCTCCTTGAATGCTCCATGAATGAGTGAGCACATAAAGCGCAATGAGGAAAGACACAGCCATGTGTCAAGAGCTGCAGCATATTGACCTTGAACCTAGCTGAAGCCCGAATATTCTCACAACTGGATTAGACAGGTGCATCAATATTGGAACAAGAGAATTTTTTCCCATGTTCTTGCATGCCCCAAGCCTTTGTGCAAGCCTCACAGCAGATCCCAACTCCTCTACCTTAGGTGACAAGTCATTCCAGAGGTGCTTGGACTGGTATCTCTCTTATTCTAAATTCAGCTCTCATTCTTCAGCATCAAATGCTTCATGACGGTTAAAACTATTAGCAGTGGGCAGTGGTCACAACTCCGCCATGAGTCAGTCTATCATTTTATTTCCTTACAACCAGTGGGATCCGTCCAGGTAAGAAGTGATGGCTACCTGGATGACCCTCACTTCTTTCTTGGGGCACAGGTGTTTACTAGGTGCTTGGGTGAGGAGATTGGCACCTGCAAAAATTCTTTCGAAAAGAACAGAATCAGCAACAAGTCCTGGAAGATTGCGAGTCTCAGAGAAGGAAGGATGAGCATCTTCCTAAGGACTTTAGAAAGCTCTGTCCCCCTGCCAAGCCTCTTTGACACTGGAGCTCTCTCTTGGGATCGCTGGCTACACACAGGCACCCAGGTGCTATTAGCCAGCTGGTATAGGCCAGGTGGACTCCACAGGAGAGGATTAGGAATGCAGCAGCATCTTGGCCATCCCGGGGAGTGGCTGGAGAGGAGCAAGTGTGAACCTCAAAATGCCGGTGATGTTGGCAAAGACTCCCTCGGTGGCATCAACGTGAGCCCAGCGGAGGCACGATTTGAGTGGGAGACAGCTGACCTGGGCAGCCCCTGGTTGGCTCTCCAGTTTCTTCATGTTGTTTCTATACTGAATGAGAAATGGAGATGAGTGGGGAAGGGAAGGACCCGAGGGGACCTTGACCTTCAAGTTGAGACCCATCATTTTTAGTGCTGTGCACTAAGAGAAGAAAAATCTGATCCTATATGAATCAATCTATACATTTTTACAATGCTTCTCTTCCAGCTATGAAAGCCATGCATTTTCATTGCAGGTAACTAGGAAATACATAAGTAAATAAAAGGTATCTAGTCCCTACATGCAGACACAGAGACAGTTAACATTTGCAAGCATTTTCTAATAATCATACACAAAAATCTACACATGTACATATTATATGTGTGTGTATATAAATTTATTTATTGTATGTTTATCAAATTGGATTTATACCTTACATGTTCTGTGAACATTTTCTCATGCCGTTAGGTGTTTCTCGGGATCAACTGGTCTGCATGACCATAAAGTGTAGCACAAACACATCGTAACTTATTGAACCATCTCCATACCACCGGGTTGGCTCCTATTTCTCTGCATTGAGACTGCTTAGGGCCCTGCTTACGCTGTACATACATCCTCATGAGTGTATCTCATTTCCTAAGATACTCTTGATCTTGAGACTCTTGTATGGTAGGAGACATTTTTATCACAGGTGAAGCTCAGTTTGCATTCTGTTTCATCAGAGGGGATACAGACAGGAATGATATTCTGCAATCAGAGACAGAAGCTTTGCAGTATTGGGGCTGGGGCAGAATGTTACACAACTCATCAGGTTGAATGGTCACCCTGAGCTCAGACCACTTTTTTACTCCCGACTCCCACCCCCGCAGTGAAAAGACAATGGCATCCTATTCCTCTGCTTTGCTTTTGGAGCTGAGAATTTTGGGAGACACGGTTTGCTCAACAGTATGCAAGAGCGTGGCCTGGCCTGGCCTTGTGCTTTCTTCTCCTCTAGCTTGACCTCGAATTCTATCCAGCGACTCTGCAATATCATTTTCTCTTGGCAATTTTGGTGCTTGGATTAAAAAAAGATGGGGGGGGGTAGGAGGCAGCTCAGTGATAGAGTATTTGCCTCAGGTCACATGGCCTGGGTTCTATCAACAACCACACATTCAAATGCACATCCATAGGCACATGTACATACACATATGCATACACACACATGTACATACATACACGCACATACACATGCTTATACACGCAGAATCTCATGGTTAGAGTTTGGTGAGACCAAGGCTCAGCTTCTGTTTGCTGAGGAGAGAGCCTCTGGGGTAAAAGGGAAAGGAAGCAGTCCAATGTCTTGTGTCCTTCTGCCTTATGTGATTGTAGTAAAAAGCAAACTAGTGAAAAGAGACAAGAAATGCCCTTCGTTACTATGGGGTCTTGTGAGGGACGAGAAGCAGGTTCACATATTAGTGCGTGTCAAGCTTACCAACTCACTTTCAGAATGAACTTACTAGAATCTGAAGTATAGCGCCACCTCCAGTTTTGCTTTTTATGATCGCAGTTACTGAAGATTAAACAAACGTCCAAATTTTAAATGGAAAGTTCCAGAAATGAACGATCCCTATGCTACTCATTGAGTAGGTGATCCCGACCTTGACCGTCTTTCTCTGCCCGCCCTCGTGTTCAGTGTCCACACTGTATGCCCTACCCCAACTCTCTCTCCATGGCTGCTTCCATGGCACAGGGTCACAGGGCACGGGTCCAAGGGATCCTCATTTCCTTGACATCTCATTTCCTTTGATCTAAAGCACGAGAGCAGCACTTCTGCAAGCTCTCCACTTCCCAGGGAGGAAAGCGCCTCTAAGAGGGCCAAGGCATTATGAAGAACACACTCTATCTGTGAAGTTATGAAGAAGGAAAAATAAATCACTGGCAGTTTTGCACAAACTGCAAAGTTACAGTCACAGTATGCAAGTACCAACTTAAGATGGAAACAACATTAAATTACAGGGCTCAGTACCACGTCTGCCCTGAGGGGCTGGGAATGCGACTTCCCAGGATGAAGGGAGACCACTGTTAGCAAGCTCTGCAGGAAATGCT
This sequence comes from Ondatra zibethicus, assembly GCA_004026605.1. Classification (NCBI taxonomy): domain Eukaryota; kingdom Metazoa; phylum Chordata; class Mammalia; order Rodentia; family Cricetidae; genus Ondatra; species Ondatra zibethicus. The sequence continues at coordinate 34,585 of PVIU01016565.1, read as the reverse complement.
GAAGTTTTGTTCTTCCTTTAAGTCATTCAATTAGGTTACATTCCAATTATGCGCTCAGAATTTTTTAAAAAAAAATCTTTGTGGGTTGAAAGGGAATGTAGACAAAACCAGCAACCGGTCTCTGCCAGAGTTAAGGAACCGAGATGACAGCCACGGGGATCTTTGAAGAGGTGGACTTTACTTGCATGAGATTTTAAATTTGATAGATGCTTTCCCCAAGATTTGTGTTCCAGTTTTGAGACAACTGAGCCAGAGGAGTGTAGACTCAGAGTCCCACAGATGAGGAGACTGAAGAAACAAACAAGCAAACAACAGGGATGGCTGAAGGCACAAGAAAGACTTTACTGGGAGACAGGACTTTGTGTCTCTGGTGATGGAGGTCACTGCAGGTTCTCTTCATGTTCACTGACTACTGAATATTCCTTAGTCACAGAAAGAGGATTTGACCCTTACAACTCTATACAAAAATCAAGGGGCATGGGATGTAAGAATGGAAACCGTGACTGCAGTACAAACCAGAGAAATGCTTTAAGACGAGGGCATTGACAGTGATGCTCTGTATAGGACCCCAAAGGTACAGGAACCAAAGGCAAGACTCGACAAATAGGGTTGAGTCACACAGAAGAGTCTCACCGCGAGTCAGCAACAAGCAGAGAGACAGTCTATAGTTAAGAAGAAAATGTTTGTCAACGTTTTATCTGACAGATGGTTGCTATTCAGAATATATGGTGAATTCAAGAAACAGCAGTAAAAAGTAGTCTAATATTTAAAAAAAAGTGGGTAAATGGTATGAAGAAGTACTTCAAGAAGAAGTACAAATATCTGGAAAATTCTCAACTTTGTTAGCCATCCAAGCTCCCTAGTTAGGATGCTGTTACATATAATGCCCTCCATAACAGTTCATGCTTGATGACATGTAGAAAAATAGGAGCCCTCACGCCCTGTGAATGGAAATACAAATTAGTTACAGCCAGTCTAGAAAACCAAGGCTGGACCCACCATGGAATCCCACTATCTAGCTCACTTCTGGGTGTGTATCCAATGTATCAGGAAGATCTCTTCATGCCTATATTTTTTTTTTGATTTTGCTTTTGTTTTGTGTGTGTGGCATTATTCACAATAGCTAAGACTATTTGCCCATCAAAGATGAATGGATAATGAAAATATGGCATTGACACAATGGAGTATTATTCAGCCAGGAAGAGTGATTCAATACTGTTATTTGGTGTGAAAAGGCTGGAACACGGGGGTGGGGAGATATTATATTAAGTGAAATAAGCCAGACACAGAAATAAAAATGCTACATGCTTTTTGTTAGATGTGGGAGCTAGCTGAAGGTAAGACAGAGAAGTGTGTGCTGGGACAGATGTGGAAAAGGGAAGGTTAGGGTGGATCAGAGCAATTCCATGGGTGTATGCTCCTACCACAGTGAACTCCATTAATGCATGCAACTAGCAGATATTAATATCAATTTTTAATATGAGTCTTTTTCCTTAATGTGGAAAGAGACTAAACATAGTTTTAAGGAGAAAATGAATGTTGCAGTGTTGCTAATCGGATGATATTTGAATGAAAAAAAAACCCAACTTATCCTTTGTCCTTAACTAGAAATTATTATTACTGGAAAGAATAGGTCAGACGTGATGCTTACACATTTGTATTTCTAGCACTTTGGAAGTGGAGACAGAGATATGTAAATCACAAATCTGAGTCCAGCCTGAACTAACACAGTGAAACCCAGACTCAACAAGCAAACAGGAAGTAAAGGCCGGATTTTCCCACTGCAGATCCTTTTACTACATATGTACCAATTAGCCTTACTAAAATACAACCTTGTAAGTATGAAGACAGACCTGGAATTTAAAAGAGCTTTTTTAAAAATTCGGATTTTATTGAAATATCATAGTAAATGAGTGGGATTTCTTCCTTCCTTCCTTCCTCCCTCTCTCTCTCCCTATCTATCTATCTTTCTTTCTTTCTTTCTTTCTTTCTTTCTTTCTTTCTTTCTTTCTTTCTTTCTTTCTTTTTTCTCTTCTTCTTCTTCTTCTTCTTCTTCTTCTTCTTCTTCTTCTTCTTCTTCTTCTTCTTCTTCTTCTTCTTCTTCTTCGACTGGGAAGAAATCTGCTAACCAGGGTATTGTCACTGAAAAGCGTAAAACTCAGCAAACAGGAGCCACAGTAAAGATCACATCATCTGTCATTAGAGTCAACAGCACAAGGGACATTTGGGCCAATTCTTTTGTCCATGGACAGCTACGAAGGAAGATGGCTCTGAAACATTCTCTCCCAATCACTGGAAAACTAACAGGTCAGCAAGGAAGCATGGACCAAGATCCATAGGAAGACAGACTCCCAGGGAAGAACATAGCACGGGGCAGATATCCCTTGGAAATCTCCACCGCTGAGCACACTAGCGGATGAGCTCCAAGCACAACTCCTGGTAGCTTTGCGGACTAGAGGAAGAGAAACGGGAGCCCAGGCCTTGCTGAAGGTGAGGGCACTGACTCATCCAGTTGGGATGGTGAATGGCTGCTGCTCTGGGATAAAGACGGTCCAGGGGCATCCACTTCTCAGTCTCTGCTCATCTCTATGGCCCAATCACAACAGACATCTGAGAAGCTGACCTGGTACATATGGGAAATTGTGCCTAAAAGCACAGATTGCAGATCTACCTTAAATTCACACAGGACATTTATAAACTGAAAGAGAACTTAAACAATAAAAATGTATCTTAAAAGCTGGTATTATGGACTTCCTTTTACTGTAGTCAGAGAACTGATGGCACAAACATGTACTTATCTATCTATCTATTTATCTATCTATTGAGACGGGATTTTTCTGTGTAGCCCTGACTGTCCTGGAACTTGCTCTGTAGACCAGGCTGACCTTGAACTCAAAGATCTGCCTGCTGGTGTCTCCTAAGTGCTGGAATTAAAGGCCTGTGCCACAACCCCCTGACTCAGATGAGGTCTTGGAATTTTTCATTCCCATGGCACAGTGTGGGCCATTTTAGGTCACTGTGTTCACCAAGGCATCGGGCCATGTTTTGTTCTTTCCTCCTCCACATCTGTGCTGGTGGCTTCCTTCTTAGCTGTACTCTAATCTGCGACTTCTCCCCTGGCTGTGTTCAGTGGTCCTACTCCTAACACCAAGGAGTCAGCCAGGGTTGGAGGGTGGGGGCATTGGGTGATTGGGCTGAGGACACAGCAGCTGACCCACAGCACCAAGTCACACGCTAGTCAGAGTGACCAGCCGAGCCCAGCCCAGCACCTAGGGCCACAAGCATGTGCCATGCTTAAGTGTTTCAGAAGCTTAATCAGTTTACAAGGTGTCTATTGGGGTGTTACCCCACTCTCAGTCAAGAAGAATCTGTGGGTGAAACAAAGAGAAGGGTAATGGTGACATTTTGCATTTAATTGTCTTAAAATAAATGTGTTTCTTAGAGTAATTTATGTATTTGAAGGGTCAGGTGTTGTGGTGCACACCTTTAATCCCAGAATTTTCCTATCTTTACTCTTTTAAATTAATGAAGTATGAATGTGGCTTTAAAAATGCAAGGCCATTAACATTTTTATTGACAAATATTAATTATACCCAATAGATTTCATTATGTCATTTTTATACATGTATATATGCATATAATTATTTTTATCATATTCACCACCTATCACCCTCTGGTCCCCTTCCCACTCTGGATAAACTCCTCCTCCTTTTGCCATTTTCCCAACATCCTTCTTCTATTTCCTGTCTTTTTTGTTGTTTTTTTTTAAACCTAGTGTGTTTAATCAAGGTTGCTTTTAAGAGGAAATGGAAGAGAGTGTGGTCATGATTATGATTCATCTTGTCCACTCAATAGAATTTAAAATTACCCCGAAAATAAATCCCTGGGCATGGTTATGACAGAATTTATAGTGGGGAAGACCCATCCTACACATAGGTGGCACCATCCCATGGGCTGAGGTACTGAACCAAGTAAAAGAAGGAGTGAGCAGTGGCTTGGACGCAGTCAAGCCTCCAGCGCACGCTGCTGTGCCTTCCCTCCCAGGGTGGGATGCGCCTTTGTAGTGTGAGTGAAAACAAGCTTGTTCTTCCTTAAGTTGCTTCTGTCAGGTATTTTGTCATAGCAATAAGACAAATAACTATTACAGAAAATTGGTACCAGGAGTGGGGATTGCTCGGCAAACCTGACCATGTGGTTATTATTAGGCCTTTGTGAGTAGAATGTGGAAGAACTTGAAACTTTGGACTAGAGAAATCCCCAGACACTATACGCAGAGCTTAACAAACTGTTTTGATGGGTCCTAGAAGATAAAAATACAGATAGTAGAGATCTGGCCTATGAGGTTTCAGTGGAGAACCAGGACCCTTGGGAATCAGGTGGGGGGCATTGATAGGAGATTGGAGCAAAGAATCTGACCGCATCCTGTCCATATCCTGAGAGCTTGAGTGATGATGAATTTAAATGCAATGGATAACTTTCTTGGTAGAAGAAATTTTGAGACAGGATTGCATTCAGGCTGTAGGATGGCCATTATTCACTGCTCTCATCTAGGGAGAGAGATCGAGTGAGTGAAAGAGAGAGAGCGAGTGAGTGAAAGAGAGAGAGAGAATGCAAAGCAATATAAAATGTGCAAAAAAAGATATACACATATGTGGTTTGGATGAGAAAATGCATGAGCAAATTGAAAGTTGCAGCCGCGAAGAATATTAAAAAGGAGCCCCTCCTCTGTACCAAGACAAGAGAAAAGGTACCCTGAGGGAAAGACCCTGCCCACTAAGGGTTCCAACTTGTTAAAAAGCAAATGTATTTGAAAAAGAGAGCTTGAACGAATCATATAGCCAAAGGAGTTCCCAGTTTAAAACAACCATGCAGGCACACAGAGGTCTCTATAGTGGTGGTCCAAGGAGATCAGGATTCGTATGGAGTGGACAGTTCTACAACAACAGTGTTGTCTACATGTTACTGGTTTTGAAGACATAGATACAATTTTCAGGGGGTCATAGACTCCTGTTCCAAGGTTCTAACAAGGTCAGGTGAAGCGAGGAATGTTAAGTCTTAGGGAGGTGTGCATCTGAATCGGCTAGGTTCCCAAAAAGATAATACATGCAGAGGAGATAGGTCTTAGTGTCATTGTTGATGGCTTCTCATTCTGCCCTCCTTGGCAGCCACATTTAGAGAGTCCAGCTTGATCATATGCTCATTCAGTCCCAGTCCAGCTGGATTTGGTGAGCTCCCATTAGATCAGGCAAGGAGGGGGGAGGGCCTTGGACTTCCCACAGGGCTGGGCACCATGCCCTCTTTTAAGGAAGCAGCGGGAGGGGGGAGCGGGAGGGGACTGGGAGAAGGGGAGGAAATGTAAATTCTTTTTTTTTGAAGGGAAAAAATAAAAGAATATGGGGAAAAAAAAGAGTCATAGGGAAGAGGTCTTGAAAGACCATTGGCTGAAACTGTGATGATGAAGCCTAAGATGCATTGAGACCCAGGAAGTTGGGTTGCCAGGGCTAGGGCATAACTGCCAACTAAAGCTGTAGGCATGGAGTAGAGCTGATTAAGAGAGAACCTATGCTAACTGCAGGTGACTGAGCTGGAGGAGTGGAGAAAGCCAAGTCCTTTGGAGCTCAAATGATTTGGCACATGCCTTTAATCCCAGAACTTGGGAGGCAGTCTGGTCTACAGAGCGAGTTCCAGGACAGGCTCCACAGATACAGAGAAACCCTGTCTTGAAAAAAAAATTCTCGAGGTATTATATGGAGCTGTAGGATTTAGCATTTCCTCCCTTGAGTTTTGGTCTTACTCTGGTCCAGTCCTTCCTTTCTACGTCTCCTTTCTTCTCTTTTGGAATCATAATGTTTATTCTGTGCTGTTGTATATTGGTTGGTAACTTGCTTTGGATTTCATAGGAGCTTTGACTTCCTGGAGTCTTAAATGAGACATGAGATCAATGGTTCAGAATAGAATACTTAGATATAAGCACATACACTTAAAGACATTTGATTTTTGATGATGACAAAAAATAATTGCTGGGGGAAAGACAGCAATTTAGCATACAGTGGCGATGGGAAAGCTAGATAGAGACATGTAAAGGAACAAAATGATTCTTATCTCATATCCTAAACAAAAGTAAGTTCCAAAGAGATCAAAGACCTTAACATAAGACTTGAAACTCTGAACAGACAGAGGAAAAAATAGGGGAAATTCTTCAAGACACAGCATAAGGAAGGACTGCCAAATCAAACTTGAGTTGATTAGGAAACAAGACCAAAAATCCAGAAGCAGCACTTCAGGAAAATTTTAAAAAGAGATGTACAGGAAAGGAATCTGTTGAGTAAAGAGGTACCTACTGAATCAGAGAAGGAAATCTGACAATTTCATAGTTTGCTTTCTATTGCTGTGATAAAAACACTGACCAAAAGCATCTTGGGGGAGGAAAGGGCTTCTCATATCATATACCCTACAGCCCACCATGAAGGGAAGTCAGAACAGGAAATCAAGGCAGGAACCTGGAGGCAGGAACTGAGGCAGAGCCCATAGACCAACACCACTTACACGATTGCTCCTCATGGCTTGCCCAGCCTTCCTGGGCCAACCCAGGAGCACCTGCCCAGATGTGGCACTGTCCACAGTGAGTTGGGCCCTCCCACATCAGTCAATGCTCAAGAAAATGTCCCCACAGACTTAGCTACAAGCCAATCTAGTGAAAAAATTTTCTCAGTTAAGGTTTTCTTTTCCCAGATGACTCTAGCTTAGGTCAAATTGACAGAAACCAAACCAGCACAAACATCTTTATGCTTGACAGAAGAATAATATCTAGAATATATAATAAAACAAAAATGAAAGGAAACAATGCAATCAAATGTGTTCAGGAACTGAACAGAATTCTAAAAGGGAGAAACAGAAATGATCAATATTTTTTAAAGTGCTCAACATCCTTAGCCATCAGAGAAATGCAAATTAAAGCTGCTTTGAGATTTCATCTTGCCCTAGCCATGGCTATCATCAAAATAAATACTGGTGAGAATGTAAGGAAATGGGAATCTATATTTGCTGTTGATGGGAGTAATTTTTGCAACCTCTACAGAAATGAGTGTGGAGTTTTCTCAGAAAGCTAAAAATGTAATTCCTATAAGCCTCAACTATACCACTTGTAGGAAGAGGGCCCACTTGTTTATCCTGGCTGCTTAGAACTGAAATAACCACACATAAATTGTATTAATTAAGTCACTGCTTGGTCCATTAGCTCTAACTTCTTATTGGCTAACTCTTACATCTTAATTTAACCCATCTCCATTAATCCATGTATCACCACAAGGTCATGGCCTACCAGCAAAATTCCAGCACGTCTATCTCTGGCTGCGGGTTCATGGCGTCTTTCCTTCTGCCTTCCTTCTTTCTCCCAGCATATAGTTCTGTCTTCTCTGCTTACCTAAGTTCTGCCCTATCAACAGGCCAAAGCAGTTTCTTTATTTATTAATGGTAATCACAGCACACAGAGGGGATCCCACATCAACCACTCATGGACTTAAACCCAAGGACACTATACCTCAGCACAGACACTTGTATACCCATGCTTATTGCTGGTGCTCATCAACTGATGAATGTATAATGAAAATGTGGTAAAATGTACAATGGAATTTTATCCAATGGTGAAGAAAAAATTATAGGGAAATGGGTGGAACAGAAAAATATTATATTAAGTGAGATAGTGTAGGCTCAGAAAAATGAACACTACATGTCTCAGATGTGGATCCACACACACACACAGGAGTGAGTCTATGTAGAGCCCAGGAAGCTAGAAAGGAACTCATTGTAGTAGGAAAGGAGGCTTAGAAGGAGGGCAGGGTAGCAGAACACATGTGGTATGGAAGTGTAAGGGGGTAATACCAGTGTGGAAAGGTTTGAGTTGGGATGGAGGTAGTGAAGTGGAAGGACTCAGAATATATGGCAGAGCCACAAAGAAACCTTATTCTTGATAAGTTAGTTAAAAAATGTAAACAGAAGTAGCCTTCATGGGTAGATAAAGTGACTCCCCAGTGCCATATCTTATTAATTGAAAATCCTGGTGCCTATGAGTTGTTGGTCAGGAAGGACTTGGAGGACTCCCAGACAATACAGGTGGCTAGATAGTAAGAACTAGATAGTAAGACTTGCTTTCTGAGGCTACCACATCCAAGTCACAGAAAATAGAGAAATCACGCTAGAGCTGAACTGAGCTGGCTCTCCTAGTGCCAGAAGGTGCTACGCAAGCTGCTTGGGGGAGAACCTCAGCAGCAGCCTTTACTTACCTGTGGGTCCTGCATGCCGCACTACTGACCTGACGTGTGAACTGTGCCCACTGGTGCAACAGGAACAAGTCTATTAAGGGGTTAACCAATTATCCCTAATTGGGTATTAGTCTTGTTTCACAGAAGGGCAGTTTGGATCTGATACTGTAAACAACATCAAAAGCCTGTGGCTGGGGAGGTTATTGACTCTAGTGGGAAAGTTATTCTTATTTATTTTGCTAACTGGACATGATAGGCACAGCATAGCGCCTACTAAATGTTTTTCTTTATGCTCATAGATTAGCGCTGCTGCACACTTTGATCAGAGAAGTTTGCAATGGTGGCACTTATTCCAGAGGCTCATGACCGATAAAAGTGCTGAAGCTAATTGAAAGTTGAACGCTCAGTCATAAACAAGCCATCTGTATGGCCCTTCCAAGGCCAGGGAGTATTGCAGAAAGAATTATATATTTCTGTGGCAATCATGAAAGGTACTGTTTCCCTGATTTCTTCAGCTGGTTTGGTATTGTACATAGGAATGGTTGCTGATGGTGTGTTAATTTTGAGTCCTGCCCCTTTGTTGAATGTGCTTATCAGCTCTAGGGGCTCCTAGGTAGAGTCTCGAATGGTTCTTATGTTCTGAATTGCATTATTCACAATAAAGATATGTTGAGGTCTTCCTTTTCTCCTGGTATCCTTTCACCAGCTCCTCTTGTCTCACTGCCCTAGCAAGACCTCCAGTGTTACACGAAGAGTGGGAAGATGGATGGACACCCTTGTCTTATTCCTGAATGTAGTGTAAAGGATTTGAATTTGTCCCATGCTGTTGGATATGTTTGTCACGTGGAACTTTTATTATGCATTATGAAGTGATGTTGAATCTTGTCTAAAGTATTCTCTCCACCCAAGATCCTCATACAATTTCTGTCTTGAGTCCATTTATGTGATGAATTGCATTTACTGATTTGTGTATAATGAGTCACATTATTTCTTGAATAAAATAAACTTGGCAACAGTGAATAGTCTTTGATGCGTTCTTAAATTACATTTGAAAGTATTTTGTTGAAAAAAATTGCATCTATGTTCACCAAGGAGATTGGTCTACAATTTCTTCTTTCATTGTTTTTATCCCATGTGTCAGGAGGATAACTCTGGCTTTGTGAACAGTTTGGTAGTCTTAGTTCTTTTCCTGCTTTATGGAATGGTTTGAGCAGCATCGATGTAGAGTTTAGATGGCCTCTGTTAGAATTCAGCTGTGGATCCATCTTGACCTGGACATTATTAGGCAGATTTTTAAATTAATGCTTTGATCTTACTGCTTGTATAGATCCATCTGAATTATTTATTTCATCTTCTTTTAATTTTGGTAGTGTCATGCAACCTAAAATTCATGTTTCTTTCATATTTTCTAAGTTAATGCAATACATGTTTTTAGGATATAGGAAGAGTCCATTTTCATTTCTAATTTTATCATTTTTGCTCTCTTTTTTTTATTAGGTTGGATAACAGTTTGCTGATCTTGTTTATATTTTTAATGAACTCTCCCTTTGCTTCACTGATTCTTTGTGTTGTTTCTCATCTCTATACATTAATTTGCTTTGATATTTTTTCCCATCTACTGATTTTGAGATTGTCTCTTTAGTCCACATATTTTTCTAAGGCTATACTGCTATTTATTTGAGATTTCTCTGATCTCTGTGTAGACACTGAGAACTCTAAAGTTCCCTCTTAGCTCTGATCTCACTGGATCCCACAGATTTGGGGTGTGCTGGATTTTAATTTTATTCAATTACAGGATTTAAAAGAATTTCTTTCCCAGTTTCTCCAATGACCCAATCATAATTCAATAGCATGTTTAATTCCCACATGGTTGTGTGTGTTCTATAGTTTTTCCTACTTTTGTTTGTAATCTTATTCTATTCTGAGCAGAGAGGATGCAAGGAATTATTTAGATTTCCCTATTTTTGCTAAGATATGCTATGTTATTAATAGATAATATATTTTAGAGAAAGTTGCATGGGCTGCTGAGGAAGTATAGTCTTCAGTTTAGATGGATATTTTTTAGATATCTGTTAAGTCAATTTTATCTTTGTTTATTATTTAATTCTGATGTTCCTCAGTTTAATTTTTGCAACGATGATCTGTCAGTTGGTAAGAGTAGGGTATTGAAGCTACCCGCTACTGTCACAGGGGAGGGAGGCAGTCTGTGACTACACATTTTGTAGCCTTTGTTTTATGAAAGTTTACCCATGCTTATGCCTGAGTTTGGAACTGTAATGTTATATTGGTGGACTAGTCAAATCAACTCAAATATTAACTGACATTTTCATCTAGTTTCACTGGTTTATTTAGAAGTCTAGTTTGTCAGATATTAAACACCTGATTTTAGCCTGAGTCTTTTCCCCCCATGAAGAAAGTTTTTTGTTTTTCTTTATTTGTTTTTGTTTGTTTGTTTGTTTTAATCATTTTATCCTAAGGTAGTTTCTATCTTTTATGAGGTTTATTTCTTGAATACAAAAAGAAGATGATTCTTGATTTTTGATCCAATCTACTAGTTTGTGACTTTTGATTGGGGGAATTGGGCTTTTATTTATTTATTTGTTCAGAGCTATTATTGCAAAGTGTATATTAATTCCTGTCACTAATTTTTTTTAAAGTTTTGGAGTGCTTGGTGGTTTCCTACTCTTCTCTTGTTCACCTATTGTCCAAGCATGGCTTATTATTTCCTGTGGCCTCGTGAGTGAATTTGTCTTTCTCTTCAGTGGGAAGGATTCCTTCAGGAATAGTCTGTAGAGTTGACTTAGCAATCATGAATTCTTTTAGCCTTGATTTAACCATGAAAATTAAATTTCTCATGCAGTTAAGACTCCTAGCCTTGTTGGATACAGTCTAGCTGGCTATTGTCCTTGAAAATTTGAAATACATCATCCCAAGCCCTTCTGGGTTTTATAGTTCCTGTTGGGAAATCTGTTATTCCGATGGGCCTGCCTTTGCATGTGACCTGGTCTTTCTGTCTTGCCACTTTCAACATGCTTTCTTTGTTGTATTTAATGTATTAATGGTTAAATTATAATGTGGCAAGGCATCTTAGTTATTTTTCTACTATTAGAAACACCATGCCCAAAAGTAACCTGGGGAGAAAGGTTTTATTGGCTTACACATCCTGTACCATAGTTCATTGAGGGAAGCCAAGGTTGGAACTCAAGCCTGGCAGGAACCTGGAGGTAGGAACTGATGCAGAGGTCATGGAGAAGTGCTGTTTACTGGCTTGCTCCTTATGGCTTATTCATCTTGACCAAGAGCTTAGGGTGTTCCCACTCACAATGCAGTGGGTCTTTTTACATCAATTGCTAATTAAGAAAATGTCTTATAGACTTGCTTACAGCTTTATGCTTTGGAGGTATTTTCTCAATTAAGGTTCCCTCCTCTCTGATGACTCCAGTAGCCCATGTCAAGTTGACATGAAAACTAGCCAAGGTACAAGGGAAGGTTCTTTTAAAGAGTTGTCTGTTTGGTGCTCCAAGTGGCTCCCTTATCTGGACTGACAGCTCTTCATTTAATTATGGGGTACTTTGTTCTGTGAGGTTTTTGAAAATGTTTTATATGACTTTGGTATGAAATTCTCATCTATCTATATCTTTCTTTCTTTCTTTTTTTTGGGCGGCGGGGGGGGGTGAAATCAAACAGGGCTTCACTGTATAGTCCTGGCTGTCCCAGAACTCACCCTGTAGACCAGACTGTTCTCAAACTCAGAGATCTACCTGTCTCTGCCTCCCTAGTGCTGGGATTAAAGGTGTGGGCCATCACTGCCTATAATTCTTATATCTGGTCTTTTTAGTATGCTCCATATTCCTATATATCTTTAAAATTTCCCTCATGCTTTCTTATTAATTTGTCTTTGTCCTTATTAGATTGTTCTAATCCCTTCTTTGTCTGCAAGCTCAGAAATTCTGTCCTCTCTTGGTTATGACTTCTATGGATCTTTCCCTATGACATGTTACATGTTTTCACTGTTAAAATTTCACCATGTTTTTCCTTTAGAATTTCTCTTGGCTGAATTCTTCTTTTATGTCTTTTTTGAATTCTTTTATATCTTGCATTGATTTCCTTATTTCCTTCAGTTGCTTGCTTTTGTTCTCTCAGGATTTGTTGAGTTTATTGTCTTTGATTTGCTTGACTGTTCATATATAAGCATTGTTTTGAATGCCTTCTCTGAGATTTCATCTGAGCCACTCTTACTGAAGGACAATACTGTAGGAGCATCAAACTCTATTTGTAGTTTATTTGACTTACATCTACATTTCCTTTGAGTATTATAGTTTGTCCCCTTTTAAAATGAATTATTATTATGTTGTTTTGGTTAACATCCTATCTCTTTGTATATCTAGCAACATACCCAAATGAGTTAAGGAATCATTTAAAGATTCTTAAACACAGCTAGCCATTTTTGAAATTCATTTCACTTACTTATCCACTAATTTAGGTTTCTATTCCTTTAAATAATGCACTTACTTACTTATCTTTCTTCTTTCTTCTCCCGTTTTCTTCCCTCTTCCTAGAGAAACATTTTCAACTGTAGATTTTTTTTTATTTTGCAGATACAGATTTTAGCTTTATTTCTTCTGTCCATCTCCTCCAATAACTATAACATTCCAGTTCCATCCTGTTCATGGAGACATTTTCTTTTTTTATGGTTTTTCGAGACAGGGTTTCTCTGTAGCTTTGGAGCCTGTCCTGAAACTAGCTCTTATAGACCAGGCTGGCCTTGAACTCACAGAGATCTGCCTGCCTCTGCCTCCTGAGTGCTGGGATTAAAGATGTGTGCTACAACAATCTGGTCTTTTTCAGTTTTTGACCATATTGGGCACAAACGCAGCTTGTGGTGGACATGTCATCACCCTTCACCTACAAGCTATATAATCTCCCTGCTTTAGTTTGGGCACATGGCTTCTCTGGCCTTGATCTCTGTGACTGGAGAACCTGCTTGAGAATTGCTTTGTTCAAATAAACCTGTTTGTATTCTTTTTCCATTTGGCTTGATCCAGCTTACTGCATAAGCAGTGAAAACCTGTTATCGGGGGACAGAAAATCTATTAAAATTTATTCTAATTTCTAACTTTAAATATATTCTAACTTTACTACTAAGATGTTGCAGTAGGACTGTGGCAATTTCATTTCCCTGACCTAATCTCTGCATGATGTTTTTGATCTCTTACTGTTGGCATGACTGCCAGCCTGAGGTCTCTCTTCCTCATTTTCCTGGAGGCCACCTTCTCATTTCTGAGTTCCATCCCCTGCTTTCTGTGGCTATACCTTCTTTTACGTTTGTTTGTTTGTTTATTTGTTTGAACTCCCTTGCTTTGGTCATGCATTCTGCCACAGCTTTCTGAGAATAATCTCTGTAAAATATAAATGTTGGGGATTTAAATCTCTGAGAGCGCTTTAGATTTCTCTGGAACCTGATTGAAAGTTTAGAAAGGATGAAATCTATGGTCATTCTACAGCCTCCCACACCATATTTATGTGTCTATAAAGAGGTAGGGTACCTATGTGATGCCTTTGAACCTTGATTGTGAAAGCGTTCCTTCATGCTGTATCATTCATGTTTTCAGAAACAAATGTTTGGAAAGGGTAAAAGCTTTGAACTTGGCCACCCCTATGTGAGATCATCAAAGAGGCTAATTCTTCTCACCCTGTTACCCTGGCCACACCCCTGATGTGGGAGTCCCTTCTGTGTACTGTGATTACCATTAATGAATAAAGAAACTGCTTTGGACCTATAGCAAGCAGAACTTAAGTAGGCAGGGAAAGCTAGGCTGGATGCTGGGAGAAAGAAGGGCAGAGTCAGAGAGAGAAGCGATGGAGCCGCCGGAGACATATGCTGGGAACTTTAGCTGGTAAAGCACTGTCACCTGACGATACACAGATTAATAGAAATGCGTTAACTTAAGATAAGATGCAAGAGTTAGCCAATAAGAAGTTAGAGCTGATGGGCCAAGCAGTGATTTAATTAATACAGTTTCTATGTGATTATTTTGGGTCTAAGCTAGCTGGGCAGCCAGGAACCAACAAGAAGAACACCTCCAACAATACCCCTACCTTCAACCCATGACGCTAGCCTTTAAAGCATTGCATTTTCTCCTGGTGGCAGTTTTCACACTGGTTTAGATACTGGTGTTGCTTTGCCTTGGCTTAATAGGTACTCTGTAGACACAGCCTTCAGTCTCTGCCTTGTAGGAAGGGTGGAGAGCTGGATGGGACTAGCCAAGGTCTTCTCTGCAGCCTCCCTCACTGTGAGCTTAGTGGCTGGAGAGAAACCGGCAGGCCCCTAGCTTTGTCTTGGGAAGAAACATGCCTGTCTCTGGGGTGGTGTCCTTTGTTTTCACTCTTGGAGCACTTCCTGTGAAGGAATCCTTTGCAGGGTAAGTCAGTAAGGGAGAGTGGACAGAGGAGAGTTGGTAGACTCCGCATGGGTGCGTCCGTTTGCTTGCACGTGGGTGGGGCGGCAGGCGGGTAAGTTCCGGTTTCCTTATGGAGCTGGAGGAATTTGCAGCCTCAGCATTTGACCCTGAGAAACAGTTCAGGAGAGAAGGTGGAGGAGGAGGAGGAGGAGGAGGAGGAGGAGTGCCAGCCCCCCTGGTCTCCCGAGATGTGATAGCATATCTCCCATCAGGGCAGAGTCCTGTTAAGTGTATTCCAACCCTTCCAGCCCTAACAGTACCTAAATGGTCTTCCATTCCCCTTTTACACATCTTTTCCTCCCTTTACCAGATGAGCTCTACCTTCATCCTTTTGTCTCCGTATCTTTGAACAGAGGGTATCTCACAAGCTGTCAGTAAATGCAGCGTTTATTGACTGGTCCACTGAATAGGCTATCTAATGACGGAAATAGCTAATCAACTTCATCATCTGATTTAAGAATGTGAGGTGCAAGGGGGGCAAAACCCCTCATTAATGTCTTCAAGACAGGTGCATCCTATATGCATAGGACTGTCCACTTCATGGGTTACCTTGGCTGAGCTCTGGCATTCAATTTGGTCAACACCAGTCTAGATGGGGCTGAGAGGAGATCATTGAGATGTATTGAACGTTCTAATCAGTTGGCTTGCAGGAAAACAGAATGCTCTCTACCGTGCGGTGGGCTCCATTCAACCATGTGAAACCCTTAAGAGCAAAGGCTTTGGGGTTCCCAAAGAGGAAGGGATTTACCATGAAAATTCTATCAGTTTCTAATGTGTAGTCTATGAAACTCAGACTGAAGACTGAACCCATTCTTTCAATACAAGTTCCTAGCTTGCTGACTCTTTACTTCCAAGCTCTTTGGACACTTTTGTCCCCTCAAATATGCAGAGTTTCTCTAACTGTCATCCTGTCTGTCTCTGTATCTCCTCCATCTCTCCTGCTGATTTTGATTCTTTGGTACGCTCTAATTCCTACGAGGGTTAAGGTCATGGCAACTCTCACCGTTTCCCATGCCAGACGTTGTGCTAAACACCCCATATTGTGTCACTTTAATTTAGCCTCACGATGACGGGCCTTGCTGTCGTCCTCATTTTACCTGATGGAAATCAAGGTAGAGATTAAGTGACTCCGTCCACATTCATAGCTGTAAGTACTGAGTCCATTCCTCAGCCTAGGTCTGTTCGATGAGGAAGCATCTTTATTCAACATGGAAAATAAAACTCGAATCAGAAGTGGCCCTTTGTGAAGGCCTCGTAGTGCATTGCAGGGAGGTATGCACGGAAATAACCGCAATCTGCAGGGTAAAGACGAACAGGACAAGAGATAAATTTTGCGGAATTTTCAGACACAAGAAAGATTAATTTGGGCTCCTGTGGGTCCCACGAGGCTTAGTGGGTGATGGGTTCAACCTGGACTTTGAAAGATGAGTTTGACAGGGTGGCGGGTTGCAAACCCATGCAGGGTCTTGACATAGTTAGGAGGCAAATTCCTTCATCTTTGGGAAACTACAGGTCATTGATCTCAGGGCACAAGGGAGGCCACTCAGTCTAGAGCAGGCAGGTCAATTAGAAATTTGTTATGGGCTACACATTAAAAAGTTTATGGCAGTTGAATGAAAAGCTAGGATACCAGTGAAATTGCATTTCAAATGCATCCCGGCATATTTTAATAAGTAGCCCACATAGAATCACTATGAGGCATTTACATACTTCTGCAGAATAGCTTTAGAATCTCAGGACATCTCAATTCACCACGCTCTCAGTGCAAACACTATAAATGAGAAAACTTGCACATGTCTTTGGGTCTTGTGTATAATTTCCCCCCTTCCAGGGCATCTCAATTTGGACTGGTTGCGTTCCCAAAGTGCCTGTTAGTGCTATGTGATGCCCAGCTCCCATCCTCCTAGATGGACAGTGAAGCTGAGCAGAGGCACAGAGGTCCTGGGAGTGTGCAGGGAACTGGGAAAAATGCTCAGCCTGGAGTAGACTGAGGAAAGGGGCGGGTGTGAGCAAGGGAGGAGGATGGGTAGGGATGGGTCACAGAGAGGCTGTGTTTATATTTGAATAGCAGGAGCCAACACAGGTGATTTGAGCAGGGAAGGAACAAATTCAGCGTTGGGAAACTGGTGACACAAATGGTGAAGGGGTCATGGCATGGCTCACGGGGAGGGACTCCAGGAGAAAAGCAATGGCTGTGGGTTTTAGCAGAAGTAAGAGCAAGACTGTGTTGTGGGCAATGGAGAGGGTAGCAGCTTCCTGGGTGAGAGTTGGCCAGCAGAGATCAAGGAGAAAGGTGGTAACGGCTAACTCTCCAATTTCCTTCCTCCACGGCTGGGCTACAGGGCAGAACAGACTGTATAAGGCACCACTATCCAGCCAAGAGATTGCATCTTCTTTGTTCTGAGAAATCAGAATCAGTTTACAGAGCCTGTCCCTTCCCCTCCCTAGGGGATGTGGTCCCTTATCCTTCCTGGAGGATGTGGTCCCTTCTCCTCACTGGGAGATGTGGTCCCTTCTCCTCCCTGGGGGATGTGGTCCCTTCTCCTCCCTGGAGGATGTGGCTCTATTTCTTGGTCCCCTCTCCAATAGGAAGGAAAGTAGGTAGAGTGTTGAATCCTTAGGCCATCTTCTTAAATCAGAGTTCCATCCCTCTTCCAATCTGTCTAGCTGACCTGAACATGCCACTGACCATCTTTGTGTCTGTGAGTACCCAGAAGCACAGCTGGCCAGGGGATAGTGCCCTCTGATAGGTCTAATGATCTGTTATTATACACTCAATGCACTGCTGACTGCTTTAATGAGCTGGAAGTCTGGAGGAGGAGACGCAAAAATGTACAACAGCCTTTACTTGGGAAATGAACCTCGTGCCAAGGGAGGGATTAACCCGGACAGGCTTGACTCTCAGTTCAACTGCTGGTGATAGACTATCGTGGATCCTGAAAGCCCTCGGTGACTGGAACAGTGGCCGTCACAGCAGCCTCCACACCACTGTTTATGTTAGATTGTGGCCGTCCAGGGAGCCTGTTTGGTGTCTGTCAGACATACTTAATGGAGAGATAATATGGGAACAAGAATGTGCAAGATTGTAGGGAGAAGGCGAGGGAAAGGGAACGAAATCATTGCTGGGCTTGTTTGCTGCATACTCTGTTAATTAGGAATGAGCTCTTGGAGGCTCTTCAGAGATAGCTCAGATTCTGGGCCTTTCCCCTTAATCCCTTCACAGTTTCTTTTGGGTATCTCCTTGGGTGTCAGTGTTGAATTTCTGGAAAGATTCATCCTAAGTTGAAATTCTGAACCTTTTCCTTGCTAATGTGTTTGCTATTTCCCTGCATTCCTGATTGTTTGATCGGTTTCTTTCTTTATCTAGAATGAAAAGAAATCAGTATATAGTATGAAAAGAAATCAGTATATAGTCCAGGCTGCCTAGGAACTTGCTACATAATGCAGACTGCTCTAGACCTTACAATCTTCCTGCCTCAGCCTCCTGGATTACAGGTGTTCTCCACCACACCCAGCCTTTTCTGAAATTCTGATCTTCTGTGCTTGTCTATTCTCTGAGGTTCAAGTGAATTCTCCTCATGGAGTTACCACTGTTTTTATTTATGCTATTATATCTTAACATTTTCATTTACTTTTAACTTTATTTAATGTATCAAGTCTTGTAAACTTCAGAATAATGACACAACACAACACACTTTTTCTTTCTTATTGTTCTCTGACTAAAGGCAAAGCAAAGGGAAAAAGAGCAACAGAGAAGAACTTCTCTGGAACAAAGGAGTTTATATTAGGTCATTTTTAAAACCTTAAACTATCCTTGCCAAAGTCAAGGACCGTCTATAGAATCTGACCAGAAGGCAGCAGGACCTGGGTGTGTGCGTGTGAGCATAACTTCCTGAAAAGTGTGACACGCTGAACCAGTATTTTTATGTTGGTCTTTAAAAAAAATTACAATGTCAGAAATGAATCGAGTCCAAGGCCTGTTAGGTTCAAAATTAAGAATGCAAGGAAAGAAGTTATAGTATTTGGATTATCTTGTTGACATTAGGCCTGTCACAGTGCCAAGAAGCTTCCAGTCCTTTGCTGGAGGACTGTTGATCAGAACCACAAAAGCTGTCTGTACAAGAGCACACAGCACTCCACCCTGCATCAGCTTCTTTCAAGCCACCTGAGGATTAGTCACCGGTGCGCCTTCTCGGAGCATCGTTCCCAAGCACAAAGGGAAAACCTCTCACAGTCAAGCCTCCTGCTTAATAATCCAATTTGGATCAATTGACCATAACATCATTCAGAGCCCTCTTTAACCCAGTAAATGCTCAACTCATACAGGCTTCCAGGATAATGAACTCCATATGGCATGAGGTGACTGAGTCTACCTTGGTCTGTTTAGAGGAATTCAAACCCCTGCTATTCTAGCAGGGCAGGTGTCTTGTTCAGCCTTTTACTACCCGCCCCCCTCCCCAGGGACAAGCTCCTAGGTTCCCTGCATACAGTGCACTTCCTCCAGTGTTCTTTGTCCCAGGTAAAGCTGCCCCAGCTAAGCGGGAGCATTGGTCCCCTCTATCCGCTGCACAACTGAACAGAGGCCCAGCTAAGTTTCCGTTGTTGCTTCCATAGGCTCTGGACCCAGAGGAAATGGAACAGCAAGGCCTGGGATGTGCATCAAGCTTTTGGTTTCAGCATCTGCTTTACCCTTTCCAGGTCTTAAGCAAAAGTCACCAGAATCTTCCCAGCCTTAACTCCTCATCTGTCCAGATTGCTTCTCAGACTCTTTACCAGGGGATAGCATGGGGGAGCGTTTTGAGAATGTAATGAGCTCCAGTTGAACATTGTGGGTGTTGTTGTCCTTTGATGGATATGGCTTCTGGACCCTCTTCCCACAGAAGCTTGGAGAGTTGTTCCTTTTCACTCTCACGCCCACTGCATCTTGAACCTTGCTTGTTCCCTCTTCTTGGTTGCATGGCTCTCTGTCCTCTTAACTCTGTTTCCATTAAAGTCCAGGATGGAGTAGTCCCTGGGTGTGCTGTGGGACAATGGTCTTTTATCCTGTCACTTGTATTATTTTTAATAAAATGCTGATTGGCCAGAAGCCAGGCACGAAGTAGGGGCGGTGCAACAAGAATTCTGGGAAGGGGAAATAGCCAGTCTACAGTTGTCATCCAGACAGAGAGCAAACCAGACACAGAGCAAGCAAGATGTGACTGCCTCATTGAAAAGGTACCAAGCCACATGGCTAACACAGACAAGTATTATGGGCTAATATAAGTTATAAGAGTTAATAAGAAGCCTGAGCTAATAGGCCAATCAGTATAATTAATGTAGACCTCTGTGCATTTTCTTTGGGACTTAATGGCTGCAGGACCCGGTGGGACATGGGTGCTCTGCTTTATGATAGAGTGGTGATGTGTGCAATGCTGTCTTAGACACATTTGAGCCACAGCCATTCAATTCACACTATGAAGGCAGATCCTAGAGGCTGGGAAAGAATTAAAGGGTAGGACTGACTCAATGGGAGACTGCCATGGCTTGATGGGATCAGCTGCCTAGGCAGGAAGGGCACAGGGCCATGCCTATGTCTAGTGGCTACTGAGTCTATTTTTTAAAGATATCATCTTCCTACATAGCCCTGGCTAGCCTCGAACTCTTTATTTCCTCAACTTCCTGCCTCAGTCTCTTGAGTGCTGGGATTATATGCGTGCAGTACCACACTAGGCTTGTTGAATTTGTCTGTGTTGGGGGAGAGGAAGAGAAAGAGGAAGAGAGAGAGAGAGAGAGAGAGAGAGAGAGAGAGAGAGAGAGAGAGATCATGCAGTTCACCCAGGCTGGCCTTGAACTTGAGCTCTCAATTCTCCTGTCTCCACCTTCCAAGTGCCAGGGCTGCCGGAGTGCATCATGACACTTGTTCTATCCCTGATAGCATGCTTTCCTCTCTTATAAAACGGCTTTTTAAAGTTATTTTAAAAATACTTTATGTGTCTCCTGTACAATAACTCTTAAGTCCTGACTATAACCATATAAAGTTAGTATTATGGTGCCCCCATTTCACAGATAAGGAAATTGAGGTGCAGAGGGGTGAAGGATCTTCCCAGCCTCACCTGGTAGTGTAGCTTCAACCTCAACTGGTTTTGTCTGACTCCACAGTCTGCAGCATTGATCAAAGGGAGGGAGCCCCTGCTATGGGACCCAGTTTGGCTAGTGACGAACACAGGCTCCTAACCTGTGTGAGGAATGCCTGGTCATAGCACAGAGAGGAAGCAGACGTAATGACTGGAGAGCTTGGTCAGCCCCGGCTAAACATGGACTGACCTTCCCAATACAGGATTTGATGAGGAGAAAACTCCTTAGGAGGTAAAAGTTTCACTATGACTCACAATGCGATGGTAGCCTCAGCTGGCTGGAAGCTCAGTCAGTCTGGCCACAGGAAGGCCTCCGTGGAAGTGCGAGTGTTGAGGTGGGGTGAGTTTCCCTTAGGCAGCATCTCCCTCTTTTCGTAACCACCGTTCCTTTAATGCCAACCGCAGGAGGTGACAAACTATTCTGCATTGTGTATGCCTTGTTCAGAAGTTTTGGTTTGTTTGTTTTTCGAGACAGGGTTTCTCTGTGGCTTTGGAGCCTGTCCTGGAACTAGCTCTT
The DNA here is from genome assembly GCA_004026605.1 of Ondatra zibethicus. Classification (NCBI taxonomy): domain Eukaryota; kingdom Metazoa; phylum Chordata; class Mammalia; order Rodentia; family Cricetidae; genus Ondatra; species Ondatra zibethicus. The sequence goes on along the minus strand of PVIU01016565.1, from coordinate 13,233 downwards.
GTAGACCAGGCTGGACTCAAACTCACAGAGATCCGCCTGCCTCTGCCTCCCAAGTGCTGGGATTCAAGTCATGTGCCACCACCGTCCGGCCCAGAAGTACTTCTTTAACAGACATAGTTATCGTTCCAGTGATCGGTCCCAAGAAGGCGCCTTTCCTAAGATGTTTCGTGACTTGTGTTCAGTACCCCACTCTTGGCAAGCTTGGGAGAGCTCATTGTCTCTGCCTTTTGGTTTGAGTTTTCCCATCTATGGAGTTAGCTGCCTGGTGAATCCTCTCAGTTGTGACCCGTACCCTGGAATTCTGGCAGGTTTTCTGGATGCTTTTGGACATTATTGATAATGGCTTCATACAGTCTTTTGTTCCTGGGCTTTCTATTGTAGTGTATTGTTTCTCCCAACTAAAACTCCAGATTTTTGTTGATGTGGTTAACCCCCCCGCCCTTTTCCATTTCCTAATTTTTAGTTGTACTTTATAGTAGGACTTCTTAACTTAGATAATTCTTCTGGCATATTTCCCCATCATTTCTGCCTTTCTACAACATTTATTTTCCCAAAGGCCTGTGGCTGTGGCTTTCTTTCATTTCACCCGTGTTTCTTACACTTCCATGTGCAGGAGACTCACACTTTTACAGTGGGTTCTGAGAAGCCTGGGTTTGTGTCTGTGATTCTGCATATCTAACAGAGTCCAGAGGGCGGTGGGGACACTGTTCTCTGGTGTCCCAGAAACAGGTCTGAAGACTTGAAAAGGTGTGAAAAGTACCAAGGAACCAAGGATGCTCCACCCAGACATGCCTTCCAGCTCAGAGTCTTTGTTCCTCTCTCCCTTGCTCTGCGCTTCTCTAGGCTCCTGCTGACTTCAGGAGGTGCCATTTGCAGAACTGATTCCTGCTAAAGATCAGACTGCATCACATTGCTCTAGAAATTTTTCATTCCACCATCCTGGGTATCGTAGGGCCATGCACAATCTATAGTCCAGACAACGGTATCCGCAGCACCCTTCTCAGTGGCTGACTCCAGCTTTATCTTTAGTAGTGAGTCAACAGGGCAAATGTCTGGAGAGAGAGTCGACCCCGTGATGTGTTTCAATGCTTGCTTCCTAGCTGACGGAGCTGCCCCAAAGGTTGTAGAACATTCAAGAGGTGGAGCCTTACAGAAGAAGTGGATCACTGGAGGTGGGCCTCATTTCCTGTCGACTTTCTGCATCTGGTTCCTCTAAGATGTGAGGTAAGGAGTCCCAGATGCACACGTCTGCCACCATGGAGCCTCCTGCCACCATGGAGCCTCCTGCCTCCATGCCTTTTCCATTCATGATGGACTGTGTGCTCACACTTCTGGCTGAAACAAACCCTTCATTCTAGAGCTGCCTCATTAGGTATTTGGTCATATTCACAAGGAAAGTAATGTAATAAATGCTGGACATGGTTCTATAGCTTAAATCCCAGACTCCAAACCTGAGATGGATTACCTCCATGTTTCTTTACTTACATAGTATTTAACCAGAGAGTAGGGACAAAAGTGGGAGAAATTTGGAATTTGGACACACACACACACACACAGAGAGAGAGAGAGAGAGAGAGAGAGAGAGAGAGAGAGAGAGAGAGAGAGGGAGAGAGAGAGAGAGAGAGAGAGAGAAAGGGGAAAGGGAGAGTCTTAATAAGAATGTGTATTACTCATATCCCACCCCCTTTTTTTGAGACAGGGTCTCACTGTGTATCCCTGGCTGTCCTGTAACTCAAAATGTAGGCCAGGTTGGCCTCAAACTCAGAAATATGCCTGTCTTGTCCTCTCCGGAGTGCTGGGATTAAAGGTGTGCTCACCATGCCCAGCTCATATCTTTTCATTTGTTTGTTGTGAAGATAATTAAATGTGAAAAAAATTTTCCCAGAAAGGTTGGGAAATCTGGCACTTAACCAGCCTGGGTTGGTTTGGGGTGGATTCTTATGGAAGATACTCTCATTCCAGGTCTAGGAGGTTCTGTTTCCTCCAGGATGGATGCTAGTGACCTCCTGGCTCTTTGCCTTGATACTGTTACCCACGAGGTCACCGTGCATAGTTGCAAGGATGATGTTGTATTAGGCCAAGAAATCACAGTAATGAGATCTCAATTTGTTTTCAAATCATGTTTAACCTCCTGCCCAAATTGGAATAGCTGTAATTGAAACAGCATCTATAACCAAATGAGCAAAAAGAGAGTGTGTCTTTTGAAGGGTTCACCATTTGGGATCCAAATATCTTTCTAGATATTGTGACTCCCTAATTGTGTGTCCACATTGACTGGGGACTAGAGACCCAGAGTGAAGAAACCAATGTGTAATAATCACCTAGCCCGTTTACTCCACATTAACCTCCCTTTATGTCTCCTGAGCACTTGCCTGCCTGTTTTCTCAGCCAGGTAGACAGAGAGACTGATGGGATGCCGCAGTGCCTGGCTGGACCTGTGAGCTAGAAGCAGCTGTCAACGAGGACATTCGCTTGGCTCACTGGCTAATGAGTGACGGATCACTGCGAGTAATCGTGCTGCAGTGGGATTTCCTTAATGATTGGCACAGTTCATTAAAAGAAGAAACAAACTCGGCAGAGGACATTGGAGAGAGGCTGGGGATGGGAAGGTCAGCTCGTGGAAGTGGGGGCTGTAGCTCCCAGGAATGTGGCTTTCACACAATTAGGTGTTTGAAGGAAGACAGAGCCTGGATACAGTTGAGTAATTTCAGCTAATTGAGATTTGCATGGGTCAAAGACCAGAGGTCTTGCTGCTGTTAAAACAGGATGTGGCAACTGCCATGGGATTCTTGGATGAACAGGGGCTGTGTGTGCCTCAGAACAATGGAAAGTGATGTCTTCCTGATACACCACAGCTTTCGAGGAGATGCTTGTCCACTTGAATCCCCATCGTTGCTGTGGAAGCACAGTGCTTTATCTTTGCCTGGGTGGACTCACGTCTCTTCTGTCCCAATTGTCTACCTTCTCATGAGAGAGAGCCGGGGATGCCTTTGCATCCCCAATTCCCTAGTGCAGCATCTATCAGAGACTTTGTTTGTGTAAGGGGTGCTCCTGAGACCCAGAAAGACCATAGCGGCAGTGTGTGCCCCAGGCTTTGGACGTGAGAGAGGCAGAGCACAGCTTTGCCTGCTCTCTTCTGGAAACTGAGATTTTGCTTTCAGAGATGGGCATGCCATAGAGATTCTGTTTTTCTTCTGCTCTCATTAAGCTACTTCTGTCTGAAGCCCATATTCTATGGGACGAGAGACAGGTCAGAGATGGGCGAGTACCTGCAAGGCTACTGCTAGTCCGTGTGGCCCCTTTGTGTGTAGTGGGAAAAAAACCACCTCTTCCACTCAGGGCTGCACACCAGCACCATTAGCAATCCATTCTCTTGTGCTACCCTGGTGTGTGGCTTATACAGCCATGCAAACATGGCTTGGGCTAGCAGGCCTGAAGTGGCGCGAAGCATTAAGAGTCCTCTAGATCCACTGGTTGTCTTCCTCACTTTTGAGTCCTAGGGGGCACAGGGCCCACATGTAGCTACAGCACAGCTGTCCCTCCCGGGTGTCCCCTTTGAGTTCTGGCCTCCTGCAGACTCAGGAGCCTGAAGAAGCTGCACACCCCTCTCTCTCTGCAGAGAGGAATGACTACGCTAGCTGTTGCTATGGAGCTGTAAGCCAACACATCCTCTTCCTCCCACTCTGTTTCTGCCCACTTCACCTACTCTCAGCGAGGCGAACTTATTAAAGGCAGGGGTACTGTAAGCAGCGTTTGGACTTCAGCCTTCCTCAAGTCCCCAATGCAAGGACCAGCTATGCACCTCGCCAACTAGAACGGAAGGGCAGAGACAGAGAGAGTCACTGCAAAAGGAAGTTTCATTGGTCCACATGGATGAGTTGAGGGCATTGTGGAGGGACACCTTGCATTTCCCTGAGACAAAGGACAGGTATGTGGCACTTTCTGGTGCCTTGCATGAGGCATGAAGAAAATTCATCAAATACAGAGGAAAATGTGTTAAAGTTTCATTTAGCTCCTCAAAAAACTTAGTGACACGGAGTGTGTGTCATTTGTACCTCTTACGGTTGGGGCTGGACACACATGTGATTGTCTAAGTAGTTGGGCTCACTCGGTGGCCTGACAGGGAGTTGAGTTCCCATTCAATCTAGTAGACAGAGGGAGGAAGGCACCCAGAACACAGGCTTCCCCTGTGTGGCGTTAGAAACACTTATAAATTAGAACCAGGGGGGTCCAAAATTGCAGGATTTCTTAGTGAATTACAGTATTGCCGACCATCAAGGGGTTTTCTGAGGAAGCCAGCATGTGTTAAAGGAGAGGTCTGGAGACTGGAGACATGAAGCCCGTGCCTTGTGCATCTCTGGCCCCCACTGTGCACGTCCCCATCACTGTTCTGTGTCTCCTCTTCCTCTTCTTCCACTTTTCTTATTCTTATGATGCCCCATTTCAGTCACTGTCCTCCTGCTGGGAAGAGACACCATGACCCAGGCAGCTCTTAGAAAAGAAAGCGTTTAATTGGGGGCTCGCTTAAAGTTCCAGAGGGTGAGTCCATTATCATGGTGGGAGCATGGTGACATGCATGGCATTGGAACAGTAGTTGAGAGCTGCATCCTGATCCACAGGCGGGGGGGAGGGGGAGAGAGAGAGAGAGAGACAGACAGACAGAGAGACAGAGAGAGACAAAGGGCGAAACAGAGATACAGACAGAGACATGGAGAGAAACTGGGCCAGGCACAGGCTTTTAAAACCCCCAAACCCACCCATAATGACACACTACCTCCAACAAGGCAACACCTCCTAATCCTTCTAATTCTATCAAAGAGTTCAATTTTCTGATGATTAAAAATTCAAATATATGAGCCAATGGGGGGGCGCCTTATGCAAACCAGCACACCTCCTTATTGTTTATGATCTGTGTTTATGGAATGACGCTTCATGAACTCTGCTCTTAATTTTAACCATGATGCATGTTTCTATAATCTATCTAAACAGGGAAAGTACTCACACCACAATGTGAAACTCTCTCAAAATGGGTGAATGAACTGTACAGCCTGTCAGAGGACGCCACGAAAAAAGAGTCTCCCTTGTCCCTGCACTAAAATTAGCCAATTGAGGAAGAGACTGAGGGGCATTGTGAACCTTTGGAATCGATGCTAAGCTGGCTGTGCTAGGTTGCTGGAGGGCAAGGCCTAGTGGTGAAAGGCAGCGAGAAGGACATCTGATGGGAACAGTGCTGGCCTGACACGACACTGCCATTGCACGCATGCTCAGAGAGATTAGTCAGTTGACGGTCATTAAGACATTAGGCTGTCCTGGAAAAGCAGCCCCGCGCTCTGAGGGTTTCAGGTGCATCAGGTTAGTCCTCCGTGGGTCAGAGCAAATGCACAGATTGGCACACAGCCCCTGTGGTTCTCACGCACAAACGCTGGGACTTTGATACTCAGCGAAGAATGCACATGCGGTATGAAACCAGACCGCACCCTTCCCAAGCTTCTACTCCTTGGTATTTAATTCTTATGACTTAGATGTGACTCAGGCCAAAGGCTTTATTTTTAGCTTGGTCCAGAATGGCTCTGGATGTGGGAATCAGGACAGCTGCTCTGCCTCGACATCAGAGCATGTGGCTACATTAATTTTTCTAACCTCAGATGAGCAAGTATGACACTTAAGAAAAACACATTAAAAGATTTTCAGGTATGTACGCATAAAGAGAAGTCCGTAGAGAGCTTTCTGTAATTGCCACGCTCGGCTTGTCTGCCAACGTTCTGTTGCCCAGTAGCATTATTTATGGTTTGAGTCCTACCTGGGGCTGTTGGCAAGGATGTCGGGCGGGTGCTATCTGATGCCATCATCAGGGGAGATGAGAGGAGCCTGAGCATCACAGTTCTGAAGTCACAGGCCACACATCCACGGCGGGATCTGAAGTCACAGCCCACACATCCACGGCGGGATCTGAAGTCACAGGCCGCACATCCACGGCGGGATCTGAAGTCACAGGCCACACATCCACGGCGGGTTCTGAAGTCACAAGCCGCACATCCACAGTGGGTTCTGAAGTCACAGCCGCACATCCACAGCGGGTTCTGAAGTCACAGGCCGCACATCCACAGCAGGTTCTGAAGTCACAGGCCGCACATCCACAGCGGGTTCTGAAGTCACAGGCCGCACATCCACAGTGGGTTCAAACGTGCCCAGGAATACTTAGGTTTCCCCGACGCCATCCCTTGAACACCACTGGCATCTCATGTGGGTGACACATCTGATTTCTGGTTCTTGAAATCATTTTAGATGCCATGAGATATAAGATTAAATAACTAAACCGCAGAGGAAGATGCCTTTCCCAATTCTTTTTCTTTTCCTGATTACATTAAAGACAAGCCTATGTCTGGATTGACTCTGTCACCCTAATGCTTGCTAATCTTCCTGTTTAACCAGACAATAGACCTCAGGTCTATTTAGAGTGCTAACCCACAAGTTGAATTTAACAGAATTAGATTATCTTCATTTTCTGCTTAAAGGGGGTATGTTTGTTACATTCCCTAACTAAACAGTGATGCACATGTATTGTTTTACACAGCCACTGCGGGTGAAGAATTCGGTGTTTTATGTGCATATATTTTGTCCAGTGTCTCTTGGAAGATTATAGTCGTGGTGTCAGGGATGACTCTATGGACGGGAAGACCGATTTCAAAATGGTGCTTGCATGTGGCTATGTGCTGGAACCTCAGTGCACAAGGAGAACCTCTTCATAGGATGCCTTGAACTGCTTCAACAAAAGCAGGGGCTTTTCCTGGAGAGCAATCTAAGAGCAAAGAAAATGCTTAAGATGGCCTAAGCTCCAAAGTGACTCCATTTCTTTCTGCAGTACTTCTCTTGGTCACATGCATGGACCAGTCTTTTTCTGCAGAGAAAGAGGAGTCACACAAGGATGCGATACCAAGAGGCAAGAGTCTTGGAGGCTGTTTTGGATGCTGACAGTCGCTGAACGTACTGTTTTCCTCTTGATAGCCATGTCATAATTTACTACTTAAATACTTTATCTGCATTAAAATAATAACTTCATTTGAAACACAGGAAGATGATACAAGCATTGTATTGATGTCCTGAATATGACTTTAATTAATCATGTGGTCTGTGGTCCTTTAAAACCAGAAATGCAGAGGAAGCAGCCATCCTGCCAGCTTTGGTCCCAAGCTCTCTGGTCCTATGATTATTGAAGGCAGCTATTACCAGGGGAGGTACACAGCTGTTGAGCTCTATATAAGGCAATGTCCCTGAGGCACTTCTACTACGGTTTGCCATCATGTGCACCATAGGGGGACTGGAGTTGTGAGTGCAAAGACATCAATGTCCTCCCTCACCTCATCTTTGCTGACTGCCCAGGCCTCCCTGCCAGAGTGAGTCTTCTCTACCTCACTTGGACTTCATAACAGTGTGAAGTTTCCCAGGAAGCAAAGTCCAAAATGGGCCCTTAGACTGTCTAGACTCAACTCTCTATCTCTAATAGTTCCAACCTTCTGAATGTTCTTGTCTCACCATCCTCCATGTTTCTTTCCTTTTAACCTGTGTGCTTCAGAGATGTCTGCAGGTGGAGAAATATGACTAATGATTCCTTTACTACCAGACCAAGTACATGAGAAACTGATCTGTCCTATTTTTTTTTTCGTAGCTATAATCCACCCTTCTTCCATGTCAGCTACAATTACAAGACTTCTCCTTTCCTATCTTCTTGGTCAGACACTCTGTTCCTCAGATGTGTTTGCCTCTCTGTAGGTGAAAGTTCATCTTCCAGGAGTTATTCAGGCTGAGATGAAACAGCAGAGTGCATGGCACAGACAGCCCCTCAGGTGTGCCCTACCGTGGACCAGTTATCTGCAGATGTGGTGCACAGCTGTTGCTCCGACATCCCTTTCCACGGTACGTAGAAGCTGGTCCTTGTTTCCCTCTGCATTCTGCTTCCAGGTTTTCCTTATTGAGCCACATCCTCCTCACATGGATTTGTGCTGTGTTGCTGGAGTAGCTCTGTTAAGGAATCTCATAGAAGGCAGAGTTTTCGGAACATTTCAAGTATACAGCTTTCTATGTTATAGCTTTTCCTGTCATACTTGGAGTTCTAAGTCGGATCACATTCCTGGTGGGAATTTTCAGAATTTTGCTCCTGTTTATTTTTCCTGTGATGTTCAGAATTTCATTGCTGTTCTTACCCTGAGCCACTAAATGCAATTCATTCCTCTTCCTCTGGAAGCTTGTAGCATCTTCTTTTGGTAATTTACGTTCTGAAATTCCTGCATGATTTTCCTAGATGACAGTCTAATTTCTTTCGGTGTGCTTATCTCCTTCTGGATGCTTCCAATGTCCAGTTCAGCGTTGTAGGGTTTTATTGATGCTGATGTTGATATTTACTTCTTTTTTCCATTCGCTCCATCTGAAACTCAGACTAGTTGCTCATCAGACCACTTGGACCATTCTGATAATTTTCTTATCTTCTTTTTCCAGTTGCCTCTTCTGGGGAAGATGTCCACAATTTTTATCTCTCTTTTCCATTGAGTTGACATTTTCTACCACTGTGATTTCAGTACCTGAGAACTTTCATTTGCGCTTTGAATATTCCTCTAGTTAAGCATCTTGCTTTCCCCTTTGTGGATAATAAAAACAGTCTGTTTGTTAATTCTTCTGTGAGGGCATTAATGGTCTATTTTTGAAGCTGTCTTCCCACAGGTTTTTGCTCATCGCTTTTACTTGTTATTGTTTAATATCCATTTTACATGCTTGTTATTGACAGAAGAAGCAATCTGTGGCTCTGAGCAGGTGGGCATGGTCATGTCAAAGGATTCTTGAAATCAGTGGGAAGGCATTAGGATTCAGTACGGTCATTACAGTGACTATGGACACAGTGACATGGTTACTTCGGTGAGCATCTGTCGTAGGTAGAGGGGACTTGATTTCATGACTTAGAGTAGGAATTAGCCATTCAAAGTAGGAACAAGGAAGAACATTCCAGACTTAAGGGATGACATTGATTTATTCACTCATTAAATATCGTTATGTAGCAGGTGTTGCTCCAGGGGTACAATAATGAGTAAGACAGATGTAATTCCTACTTTCTTACTTTCAAGAGAAGACAGACACATAACCAAGCAATTAGAATAGTGTGAGGCAGAATGGTGAAGGATGTGTGCTCCATACTTGCAACTAAAAGTTTGAATGAATGCAATCTCCTTCCAAAAGTAGAATCCAGGGCTAAATGGGACGCCACACATCTCATGGCTGAAGTGTGATTTTTACGGACTTGCCTGGGAAGGCTCATTTCTCATTATTCTTTTCAAAGAAACCTTTTATTTTTTCATACACCCACTAAGTTTTGGATGCTCTGAAGGCACTAAAATAGCTACTTACAACTGCACTTTTTCGGAGCACAGCACTCAAGTCTTGGCACTGCCTACACTTTTATGAATGGCAAGATACAGAGTTAAATTAGTTCCAGACTTTTTTCTCGTTAGGGATGGCCTGTGCTCAGAGTCTTTGATCCTTCAGCACCGGGGCTTGGTTCAATATGTCTTTAGCACCTCTCATGTATTTGTGTGTGCATGTGTCTCCTCTTTATGTGCAAAATGTGTGTAGTGCTCCTTCCCACTTATCTGGAATAGCAATGTACTTGACCATCTGGAGTCTGGTCAGAAACACCTTATTTATACCTTGCTATATGGAACCCCAAAGGGCAATGAATTATTGCAGGGAAAACTAATGAAGAAAGAGGGGAGGGGTGGACTTTCAGTCTGGCTTTGTCAGCAATTAGCTGAGTGTCTTTCACTTTCCCTGCAGTGGCCTTTCTCATTTTTAAAAGGTGCCAGCCATTCGTGACCCGCTCACTTCCTCAACTCACATAGAGCATCAAAGGGAGCTGGAGAAGAGTCCAAAGGTTAGCTTATGTTTGAGACACTTCTGGTGATGGCCACATCACACAAATGGCCATTCTGCAGCCAAATATACCAAGGAGTCGCCCCCAGGATTGTGTTTGGACAGCAGAACTAGGTGCCAGAAGCCCAGAGAGTACCCTTGATCTCTGTGTCTACCATATTGTATAGCCCAGTCTATCTGGGGATTCAGTAGATCATCTTCTGAGAGGTCCAGGCTGCCTGGTCAGCCCGTCAGCTACCTTCTCCTGGTGTGGTGATTGCTCCACCATGTCACAGAGAATCTATAGTTCTTCAAGTGTGGTTCCTGGATCAGCCCCATTGAGTATCACCTGCTTTCCCAGTCCATTTCTGCTACAGCAACACAATGCTGTGGGCTGCTTTAATTTACGAACAAAAGAAATATACTTTTCAATGACACCTCACTTGGGCTCCCAGGTACCTCTAGCAGCAGGATGGAATCCTGATGTTTCTGTCTTCATTTTCTGTCTCTTTCCCCTTTACTTTGCTGCAGGCACAAGGTAAGGTATTATCCCTAGTCTTTCCTGCCTAGCTATCTTGGATTCTCGGAAGAATAAAACCTTGCAGGATGGACCATCCGCAGAAGAGGACCATTGCACACAAAGGCTAGGCCGCACTCAGAAGTGATAATATTGGAGTCCTCAATCAGTGGCATTGATAAGGACATCTTCAGACCACCATGCACAACTGGAACAGAGAGATGACCACCCAGATCACGTACTGACCAGGACTTCTGAATTCTGCACACCTCTTGCTTTTGGCAATTCTAGAGGCAGAGAAGTCCCCAGTCAAGGCTCCAACAAGTTCAGTGTTCATCCTGAGAGCCCCTGTTCCTCATGGGTAATGCCTTCTGTGTCCCCAAAAATCAGAAAGCAAAGGAGCTTCCTCCAGACTCTTTTATAAGGCAATCGTTAGCATGAGACCTTCGTGACACAACCTCCCAAAGATGTCACTTTGTACTGTCAGCAGCTTGACAAGGCTCAACCTCTGAATTTTAAGAAACCACAGAATTCAGATAGCTGCATGTGGAGACATGATGAAAATGCTTAGTCCCTGGCCCCACACAGGCCAGCGTGTCAGGGACACCCAGTCGAGTCCCAGGAACCTGGGTTCACCCACACTCTGGAATTCTGACTGAAGCCCCCGAGAGAGAATCATTGCCTCAAAGAAGCACTTTCCAAAAAAATGTACACCCTGGGCTCTTACTGGAACTCGGCTTCGTTCTAGAAGCTTCTCTCTATAGAGTCTAGAGTGAAGTGGAAAAGCACGTGTGCCTCTCTCACGGCTCTCAGGTAGCGCTGGCCCTCTTGGCACAGCCAAGCTGTGAGTGGCGTGGCCCTGGGAGCCTGCTGGGAACACACAGGCGTATTCCAGGGTTGGATCTTCCACTCCTCGGGAACCCACAGGAGCTTATTATGTGTCCTATAGGCTCCAGTTTTGCCCTGTATGTGTAGTGGGGTTTGCTCTTCCCTCCAGTGCCTTCAAGCTCACATATATCCTAGTTCTAATTTTATGACTTATTTGAAGACATGCAATCACTAGAATTGAGATTTGTGCAAACTTTAGAAACAGACAACAGGGTAAGAAAGATATATATTTTTTAAGTCATAGACCCAACACAAATGCCTTCCTAGGCTTGTCTGAGAGACGGCAGGGCATCTCCCACAAAGGTGGGAGAGGGGCAAGATGAAGAGAGCTGAGAAACTCACTGTTCCTACTTCCTCTGCTGCTCTACGCACAGGTTTATTGGTTTTTGCCTCTCCACAAAAACTAATTCGGTGAGTTCTCCCTGCTGCCCCTCCTGACCTCTTGGGACTGTGGCCAGGGCCATGATCTTGGAAATGGCCCATACTCAAGAGAGAAGACCCTTTGCATCCCTTGATGGCCACTTTGTGTCCTTTGCCGTTTTTGCTGGGCTCCAAGCTATTGAGCGCTGGCCTCTCTGGGGTTTTTTCCTCCCCTTTTGTAGGGGCTGGCTTTTTCCCAGTCTTTCTCCAAATCTCCGTGGTTAGACACATCAGATCCCCCGGTGCACACACTGGCCGGGCTGCTCTTATAACCCTCCGGAACGGCTCTGCGTGTTGAGCTGGGATCTCTCTTCCTGAGGACTGGCAGCTACTGTGAGGTCCTCCTCACGGCCCGGGAAGCAGCTTCCCAGCCATACAGATGTTGGGGCTGCCGTCTGACTGCAGCTGCTGTCACAACTCATTAGGGAACTGGAGGAGGCTGCACCCTCCCTCACAGTCAATATTTGTTTAGGGGAAGGGGAGGAAGGCAGATGGCTGCCCAGGGAAATTTCGTCTGCCACAGTAGTAGTGCGGGACACATTCCAGCCTGCGGCCTGTTCGCGCAGGGCACCTGAGACCATCTGAAGCCACGTGGCCTGAAGGGCCAAGGCAGTGGTCACAGATACAGTGTATGCCTAGAATTAAGGTTCTGTCTAGATTTTCTATGTATTCTCTTCTTTGCATACTTTATTATATATTTATATTTTATTATCACATTTACTATGAATTTGCTTTTTTTCCTCTTTTCTTCTTTTTTATGTTGCTGCAGATGGAGCCTAGGACCTTGCACATGGGAGGCAAATGCTCTCCCAGTCTGATAGTTTATATTTTGAGTAAGACTCTCCTTAAATTGCCCAGGTTGATCTAAAACTTGTAATTGTCCTGAACCAGCCTAGTAAGTAGCCGAGACAATGGGCACCAGGCCTGGTCAAGTTTGTCTTTCTTAGAGAAAAAGAAGAAAAACAATTCGCAACACCTTCACCTATGCATAGCGGCTATCCACGGTTAGTACACAGGCTTCCGGGCATTTTACATGTCTACAATTCTATAGGTTATGGATATCTATCTATCTATATATGTGTGTTTATGTATATATATGCACATATATGTTTATCCATGTGTGTACATATACATATATAACACACACACACATACACACACATATATATATATATATATGATAATAGGCCTGCCCCACATTCTTCTAAATAACCTCCATAAGCTCTCTAGGTCACTATGTTCTTTTCTTTTTATTTTTTTGTCACACCCTGACTAAAAGCAACTTAGAAATAAGCAAGGCTTTATTTTGTCTTACAGCCCACCATGGCAGGAAGGCATGGCGGCAGGAGCATGAGGCTTCACCCACACACAGGAAGCCTGGGGCAGATACTTGGGAGGGAATATTGCATGGCTAAGTATAAGGAAGTTTTGCTACTCTTATCAGAGGTGATGGCTTAGAAGAGGGTTTCGATGTGTGTGGTTGGCTGTGAAGATTCTCTTCCTTCTAGAGGAGC
>PVIU01016564.1:0-44544 GCA_004026605.1 Ondatra zibethicus | reverse complement strand
CAGCTGACAGGATATTCACACCAGTGGTCAGAGAGCACACCTGACAGGATATTCACACCAGTGGTCAGAGAGCACAGCTGACAGGTTATTCACACCAGGAGTCAGAGAGCACAGCTGACAGGATATTCACACCAGTGGTCAGAGAGCACACCTGACAGGATAGCCACACCAGGGGTCAGAGAGCACAGCTGACAGGATATTCATACCAGTGGTCAGAGAGCACAGCTGACAGGATATTCACACCAGGGGTCAGAGAGCACACCTGACAGGATATTCACACCAGGGGTCAGAGAGCACAGCTGACAGGATATTCACACCAGGGGTCAGAGAGCACAGCTGACAGGATATTCACACCAGGGGTCAGGAGTTGGGCTGTGTTCCAGACGACAGTGTCCTTTAATGGTGGGGACTGCAGACTTGGACACCATGAGCTAGGGAGTGGTCCTGCTGACCTTCTATGGGGGATGTCTGGGCCCCAGTTCTTGGAGGCAAACAGCTGCTGCCATGTAAGTCAGTCATCAGCTGTCACAGAGCCTGAGAGCCAACGGGGCTGTATGACATTAGCAATGTGACATCATTGCTTAGTGATGTAACAACAGGGCTGCAGCTATAGATAAGAAAATCCTTATTTTTAGATGTGTGCTAACGTATTTTGACGTTATTATGCCTGAAATAGACTCATCATTTGGCCCAGAATAAATTTCCCAGGGAACTACACAGCTATGCTGAGTGGGAGTGGCTGAGCCTAGAGCCAGTTTGTGGGTAACTGTGGAGAGATTTTAACAGGGGGCTCTAAAACGGTATTGGGAAGTTTGGGAGCACCATGTCAAGCATTGTAAGGAGACCCTCTGGGAAACGGCACGCAGGTCATGATGGGCCAGTTCTGCAGGCAGCCATTTGAGAGAGGCTGTGGTGCGGTAAGCCAGGTAGGGTTTACTGAGGTTCCCTCAGGTTGCCAGAAGGCCCAGCAGTTTCCTGCTATAACCCACGAACCATAGGTGGCTGGCAGCGCTGGCACCCTGTGGCTAACAACCGTCTTTAGGGAAAGAACCCAGATTCAAAGGCGACCTGGAAGTGAGCCAGCATGGCCATATGGGTCCCACACTAATGCAGATGTGCACTCTCTGTGTAGGAGAGCTAGGTCTGAGGGGCAGGCACCTGCCAAAGGCCAAGGCTGAGGAGGGAGCAACCTTAAGGGAACATGGGAGATTCCCTATCACAGGCAGCAATATGGCTGCACGTCCCATCCATTCAGCCCCTATGCAGCAGAGGCTGGTTCTCAACACGACCCCACGATGCTCCAGGGCTTGTCATACACCTGGGTCCCCTGCTCTTTATTCTCTTTGATTTTGTTCCAAGAAGTAAGTATTCTTGCTTGTGGCTTCAGAATCACCATGTTTCTCTCTCATCATAATTCAGAGACAAATTTTCTATTTATTTTAAATAGCATGTCAAAATAGCATTATATTTCTACTGCTGATTTAAAAAGTAGACTAACAAACTATTGTATAATTCTTTGTAACCATGCACAAAGCTGGCAAAAGCCTACGAAGTTCTTTAAAGTTTCAAGAGAATATAACTAGATATAGTCACATGCTGGCCAGGAGCCTTGTCAATGTGGACGGTGACTTCCTTGAGAATTTGATGGTGCTGGAGAGTCTGGGCTGTGGGGACCCTCCCGCCCTGGCATTCCTACTTGTGATCCTCTTGCCACCTCACCGGCCCAATGCTGGAATGCCTAGGCAGGGTTTTGATAGAACCACACCAACAAAGGGGCAGTGGGTAGAAAGCATAAGTAGGGTTCTTCTCGGGAAGAGTAGTAAGACAGTTTGCAAAACCATGGGAACACAGGGTAAGTGTAGGGGCTTCCAAGAAGAATGACAGGAAGGCATAGGTAAATGTGTGGAGCAGAAGGCTGCAGCCCACGGGGAGCTGGAGGATGGGAGCTGGAAGGCCTGAATTAAGGTAAAAGGAGGAGACCCAGGAGTGTCACATTCAGGTGACAAAAACAGTCAGAGCGACAGATGGTTCTGTTTTGTTCCTAGACACCAAAATGCACCCCACCAGGAGTCCAGAGGGTTGGGGAACCAGATCCGCATCCTGTCACTCACCCTCCCGTGGCGGGCTATTAGAATGTATTCTCATAAACAGGGCAACATGGGAAAAATGTCCTCAGCACCCTTTGACTCTGGCGGGGCCAAGAGTGAGCAAAGCAGGATGGAAGAGGAGGGATCCAGGGTTTCCTCCGGAAAAAGAGGTCGGCAAGCCATAGCTGGAGAGCACTGCCTGGGAGAGAGAGGAGGGGAAATCAGAAGAGGGTCTCGGGAGACTGGAGAGCAGAAAGGCCAGTCACTAACAGAAACTCTCATGGCTGGGGGTCCTGCAGCTGGAGAAACTGATTCCCTAGTGAAACCTGACCTCCTAGCAATGTATGCTTTCACAGCTGCAGCTGAGAGCAGAGTCCCATTGGTTGGCACCAGGCAGTGGCACCAACCACGTTCCAGGCATGCCTGGCAGCATTCTTTGCCTTATTCTAGTGTGGGCAGACAGGGCTGAGTGTCTGTCTGTCGCAGAGGTCCAAGGGCCCTGATCCTCCCCCACAGCTGCCATAGTGGTGCCAACTGCTGGCCTGTGCCAGGTCCTTCGGGGAGGACATGTCCTGAGGGGCAGACTTCAAATTCAAATACAGTCAGATGTGGTGATATTTTGTTTGTGATCTAGCAAATAAAGTTTGTCTGAAGATCAGAGTGTGGAGCTAGCCACTGGTTAGCCATAGAGGCCAGGCAGTGGTGGCACACACCTTTAATCAAACCTCTGAGGAGTTTGAGGCAGACAGATCTCTGTAAATTCAAGGCGACCCTGGGCTACACGAGATTGATCCAGTCTAAAAGAGAAACAGAGCCAGGCAGTGATGGCTCACACCTTTAATCCCAATACTTGGGAGTCACATGCCTTTAATCCCACTACTAGGGAGGTGGAGACAGGAAGGAATATGGCTGGTGAGAGAGAGGAACATAAGGTGGGAGGAGACAGGAGTTCATGGCATTCAGTCTGAGGATTCGTGAATACAGGATCTTGCTCCCTTCAGTCTGAAAATTCGGCAGAGGTAAAAAGTCTCTCTAGTAGCTGGCTTCTTCACTTCTCTCATCTTTCAGCATGTCTGACTCTGGGTTTTTATTATTACGATCAATTAGAATTCACGCTACAGTCAGATGCCTTTGCCCTGTTTCCCCCTGCTCTTCACCTCTACCTCACCCTCTATCCCCATTTCCTCTATCCATTCCAACTCCACCGCGAGGACAGCGGCCTGGTCCTCAGCCATGCCAGCACCTGTCAACAGTCTCTTATACAGCTGGTGTTTAACAAAACCTGCTTGTTGACTGGACATGCCTTAGTCTGCTTTTCTTCTAAATAGGAAATCTGTAAGTTACAACAGTTTCTGATCACAGCTGTCTAAAGAGGAAAATGCTCTGGCCCCATAGAAGTAGAGGATGGAATGCCAGCTTCTCTCTGACAAATGTTCACATGTTAGAGGGTGGTCTGGATTCTAAAAGCTCACCATTCTGTGTGACTTTGGCACATGGATTCAGGCCTTGAAGCTCAGGCCAAGCTCCTCCATTTACTCTAAGGAACAATCAAGGGGGAATGACTGAAGGGGATGCTATAGTACTTTGCTATTAGGTTAAGAGTCCCTAGATGCCCCTGGGCAGGATGCTGCAAAGCCCCCGGCAGAGGCTCAGTGATAAGGTGTTCTCTGTCATCTTAGCATGGATCCACATTCTGTGGGCTCTTCTGATGCTGACCTGAGACCAGAATGACTATGCTAGGCTCTCAATTTGGGCTAGCAAAGTTCACTTTATTATTTCTGGAATATGAACAAGCACCTCTTGTCTTGAAGTGGAAGACAAGTTAGTCACATTCCTTATTCATCTTCAACAGACCAATGTTTACCGAGCGCCTATTTGTATGGTAGACTTTGGTCACTGAGGGCTTCCTTGGGTAGGCTTAGTCAAAATCCAGACTTTCATTGGGACCAGTGATACCCATGGCCAGT
This sequence comes from Ondatra zibethicus, assembly GCA_004026605.1. Classification (NCBI taxonomy): domain Eukaryota; kingdom Metazoa; phylum Chordata; class Mammalia; order Rodentia; family Cricetidae; genus Ondatra; species Ondatra zibethicus. The sequence goes on along the minus strand of PVIU01016564.1, from coordinate 40,490 downwards.
GATGAGGAGGAGGACCAGGTACTATGACAATGTCCACGCCCAGTCCCTACACCAAGGGCTCTGTGTCTTGCATGGCTGCCTGGTATATCTTAAGCACACATTAGGAAAGTAAGCCTTTCTCCAACGGAGTGACTTCAGGACTTCAGTGACATCCAACTGGAGTGGAGCCATGGAGGTGTGTGACAATATTGTACCAGTGACACCAGTGACCATTGTTAATGCTAACCTGGGATACATAGCTCTGTGTTAATCACCATGCCTGTACCCACAGCCCCATATGTTCACAGACTAGAATCCCATAGGTTTCCTACACTAGAGCAAACAGCCATAGTGCTAGTTCCCACTAGGGTTCCTGTATACCCAGCTGGCATTGTCAGAGCCCTCCACTGGGTCAAGAGAAGGAGACTTGCTTTGGGGGATGGGACAGCTGCAGGGGAACAAGGCCCTGGTCTTCAATGGGGGCTCAGATCAGTGGTCAGAGATGGAGTAGAGCTGACTGGTTCTGCAGAGCACAGTGGCAGGCAGAGTCCCCATTTCCTGTCGCCCTGCTAGTTCACCCAGGCTCGGTACGTACACGTCAGCACAGCCAGGGAACGGTTCTTGGATGCATTCTCCTCTTTCTGGGCCACAAGTGAGCTGTTGGGCTCTGCTTGGTAGGCGCACAGTGCCTCCCACTCCTTCTCCAGTCGGTTCTTGTTCTTCAGATGGTCTTCCATGTAGGCCTGAAAAGGATACACAGAGTCAGGGCATGGGATCCAGGACTGGGAAGTATGGAGGGCTGGAACTAGGACAGCTTTGCTTTTGGCTCAAGATGTGTGTGTTTTCCTCACCCGAGGACCGAGCTTCAGCACTGAGACCAGAACTGTGAAGTGCCCTGGAGCAAAGGTGACTTGCTAGAGAAGACAGGCAGACAAAACTGGAGAGAACACCGTGTCCGACTGGGGGATGCGGCCTGCCATAAGCAGGAGAGCTAGTCCAAGGAGGAGGAGGGTAGGGGGTGTCCACAGACTGGCAGTGGGAGCCACGGGAAACTTAGGAGCAGGGGCAGCTGGGTGTGTGCTTGAAAACCTCTCTGAGAACAGCACTCCTCAGATCAAGGAAGACAAATGAAGTTATTGGAGAAAATAGTGATGCAAACTTAAAACCAGGACTAAACATAACCACAAAATCCTGGGGGATGGAGCTTAGCAAGTGACACCCCACATGGCAAATCTTTCCTTTTCTCCTCTTTCTAAGAGGACCATTGGTTCTTAAACCAGTAATCTTTGGAATTATCTACCTGAAAAATAGCAAGTAAGCTGCTTGAACACCACTTTGTAACCAGCCAAGGTCCTGCTGGAAAGCCTCTGCATAGAGGTTGAACCAGAAATAAAGCCTTAACCAGGCCCTCTGGTGAGGAGGCAGAATGCTCAGCTTCTCAAGGGCTTGGGGAGAGACAGACACCTCCTCTCCTGGCAACACGCTCTGGGAGCGCCACTCAGTGCATACAGATTCCTATTTAATGAGGAACTATGGTGTTCTCAGACAGTGCTACCAACCCACCAGGCACAGACACAACACTGGCATGGGAGACACTTGAAGTGTTAGCATACATGCAAACATGGAAACACAGGGTCAGGCGGCCATCTTGGGTCAGTCAGTCCAGAGCCAGAGAACTCAGACCCACTCAGACCCACTCAGACCCACTCAGACCCACTCAGACCCACTCAGACCCACTCAGACCCACTGCTTGTGGGCCTGCCTGCCTCTCTCTCTCATGGGGAGTCTATACTGAAGGCATTTTTTTTTAAGTTGGAACTTTGCTGAACCATTTAGACCAGAGCTGCTAAGACCTGTGCTGAAATCTGAATATCTCAGGGGTTAACCAACAGGAGCCAGAGGAAGCAGAGACCCTGGATTGTTCCAGGCTTCATTGTCCCAGTACTTGCCAGTGAGCACACATTACTCTTACTGGTGGCAGAGGACATAAAGTCCTCTAACATTCCCTGCCACTGAGACACTGTGTGACCTCCAAAGTTTACCAGTCCACTCACTCCAGAAAATAAGAGACCTCCAGGAAGATCTGCTAAGTGGACTACACCCAGCTGATGAGGGACTTCTGTAGGATGAGTGGTCCTGTCCTCTAGAGTGTTGTCTGCAGGATGAGTGGTCCTGTCCTCTAGAGTGTTGTCTGTAGGATGGAGTGGTCCTGTCCTCTAGAGTGTTGTCTGCAGGATGAGTGGTCCTGTCCTCTAGAGTGTTGTCTGTAGGATGAGTGGTCCTGTCCTCTAGAGTGTTGTCTGTAGGATGAGTGGTCCTGTCCTCTAGAGTGTTGTCTGTAGGATGGAGTGGTCCTGTCCTCTAGAGTGTTGTCTGTAGGATGAGTGGTCCTGTCCTCTAGAGTGTTGTCTGTAGGATGGAGTGGTCCTGTCCTCTAGAGTGTTGTCTGTAGTTCAGATTGGTATAGCTCAACTTTCCTCTCCTCCTCCCTGATGGCTTTCCTTCCTCTTCCTGTTCTTTCTTGCTAGGCAAGTGCTCTATCATTGAGATTTATCCTCAGCTCTGATTGTGGACTTTTTGTTTGGTATATGCAGACATAGGTTTTCAAATGTGACTGCACAAGAAAAAAAAGATATGCACATATGTGCATATCTGAACATCCATGACCTCTTAGTATAAAGTAGCCAGCCCCCAATAGCCAGCCAAGGCCTCACAGTCTTCTTACTCCTTCTGCCCACTGCTGAAGGAGCCACTGCATTCCCCCCAGCCAAGACTCACTGCTAACACACACTCCAAGTGACAGGTGAATAAAAGGCAGAGGCAGGCACTTCTGTCTCTGGTGACTCAGAATGGAAGGAACCCCACTCAGCTTCCTTGAACCTTTGACAGAAGTGTACAATGATCCGTCTTGATGTCTAGATAGTAACTGTGCCCTACTGGGCCACTTTCCTGTGGTCCTGTGCCCTTGGAGTCAGTGAGTACCTCCCTAGAGTCCTGTGCCCTTGCTGGGCCTCCTCCCTGTGGTTTTGTGCCCTGGGAGTCAGTGAGTACCTCCCTATGATCCTGTGCCCTTGCTGGGCCTCCTCCCTGTGGTCCTGCACCCTGGGAGTCAGTGAGTACCTCCCTAGAGTCCCGTGCCCTTGCTGGGCCTCCTCCCTGTGGTCCTGCACCCTGGGAGTCAGTGAGTACCTCCCTATGATCCTGTGCCCTTGCTGGGCCTCCTCCCTGTGGTCCTGTGCCCTGGGAATCAGTGGGTATCAAAAAAAATCTATAGGGATCCTGGAGATCCTCTAAGCCAAGCTGTGAGCTCTAGTGGGGTACTGAGGCAGCCTGCTTAGAAGGCCGGTTGCAACTGTCTACACCTTGAGTCTCAGCAGAGCACTCTACCAGTCTGCCTGCCCTTCCCACACACTGTTGGTCCTCAGGGCGCTCTAGCTTGGAGCTGGAGCCTGTGAGATGGAGTGACGGAAAGCTGGGCGGAACCCACAAGCCACCACTAGAGAATGGAGTCACAGCCACCTTCCCTAGAGACAACTGTGGTGGAATCTGGGGAAATGGCTCAGCTGGGAAAGAGTTCACCATGCAAGCATGAGGGACCTGAATTTGGACCCAGCATGCATGTAAAAAGCAGCATGGTGGTGTGACCCTGCGATCTTGGTGCCAAGAAGATGGAGGCAACTTGCTAGCCGGACTTAGTCCAGTAAAATTGGAAAGGTCCAGGTTCAGCAAGAGACCCTGCCTCAAAATATAAGGTGGAAAGTGGTTGAAGATGCCCAACATCATCCTCCAGTGTCCACACTCACATGTGCACATATGCATATGTATAACACATATGATGCATACACGAACACTTACATGTAAATGTATATACATGTACAAATATATGAACACACATGAATAAAAATAATCATAGAGGAACATCAAAGGTATATTTTGTACCCAAATTTTTCTTTAAAATTTCTTATTGTGTGTAGTACGTGTGTGTGCGCATTGTTCAATGTATATGTGGAGGTCAGGGGAGTTGGCTCTCTCCTGCCACTGTAAGTTCCAGGGATTGAACTCAGGTCATCAAGTTTGCATGGCAAGATCCCTGACCTGCTGTGCCCTCTTCGCAGGTCCTTCTCACCAATTCCTTTACTGGGTAACACAATCTTAGCACAGTGTAACACTTCAGTTTTGTGAAATCCTGGCAGGGTCATTGGTGTAGGGACTGAGCGACAGGACGAGTTAGGTGTGTATCCTCAGAGTATGAAATGCTTCCTTCGTTCTAGAAGCAGGCACTAATGACTCTGGGCAGAGAGGCTGACCCTGGCTTTCCTTTAGAAAACCCTTTCAGGAAACCCATTATGAACAGCGGCCCTTTTTTGTGGCAAAACAATAGCTTCTATGACAGGCGCTGGCAGGATCACCCTGGTCCTAGGTACCATGTGTTGAAGTGTACTCTGTGAATTATATTCATGTGAACCACAGCTCTTTAAATTGTACAGTCAGCTTCACTATGGAGTTCACTTGAACTTCCAAGTTCAATGCAGCCTGAGCTCTAGGCATCAGCTTGGGTGGTGGTGGCGGGGGATGAGGCAGGTCCTGACACTGTCATTTCCTCCTGAGAATTTAGTCATTTTTTCTATAAGCTTCATTGCAATGAAACTGATCTCAGCATGCACTGCTCACCAGGCTGTGCCTGGCCCCACACATCTCTATTTGATCAGCATATTCCCTATTAATATTTGTATGTAGCACTGTTCATGTACTGAAAGTGATGATCACATCTCTCAGCCACATTCTAGGCTCTGGGATGGTTTACCTTTGTGGTCATCTTGGCTGGATTTAGACTCACCTAGGAGGTATAGTGCTGGGCATGTCTGCGAAAGGCAGACTCATCGTGAGCCTGGTGGCACCATCCATGGGCTGGGGTCCCAAACTGAGGAAAGGGGAAAGGGAACTAGTGCTGGCATTCCTCTCCTGTGACCCTGGTCCTCTGAGGTATGTGCAAGCAGCCTTACACTCCTGCCACTCCAGCTACCGTATCTTCCCATCTTGATGGACTACTTCCTCAAGTCAGCAGGCAGAACAAACTCTTCCTTCCTTAGGTTGCTTTCTGTCCATCATTTTGTTGCAGCAATTAATATGAAGTCTTCCTTTCTGTTTTGTGGTTTGTGGCAAGAGTCTGTGGGGAGGCTCAGCCTTTGTAGTGAAATAGCACATTTTAATCAGTAAAAACAAAACCAAAAATTGCTATATTTTTGTCTGTCCTGTGGCCTGTTCTTCCAGGAGGAGCAGTGAGACCAGAAGAGATTGGGCAATGCTTTCAGACCAGCCAACTTCTGGCTGCCAGGCCAATGGACTTACAATTTAACTGTATCCACACTTACTCTGTAGAGGGCATTCAGGCGTGAGTCTTTTTATTTTTATTTATTTATTTATTTTTGGTTTCTCAAGACATGTGAGTCTTTTTAAATGGCCATTTGAACATCTTTATTTCATGTATAAGCACAGAAAACTGTATGGCAGGAGACCTTTGGTTCCGGTGTATGCGCATGTTCAATCTGTCTGGGTGTATGGGCGTGGAGGCTTAGAGGTCTATGTCCAGTTTTCCTTAATCACTGTCTATCTTATTTTGTAGGAAGTCTCTCCTCACTGAATCTGGAGCTAATTTGGCTAGACTAGCTGGCCAGTGAGCTCCAAGGATCCACCTGTCACTAGTACAGGAATTACTGGCACATGCCACCATGCCTGACTGGTATTCACACTCAGATTCTCATGCTGTGTGGTAAGCAGCTTACCTACAGAACTATTTTCCTAATCCTAGGGGTTTTGTTTTAAATTGTGACTTTTTAGTTATATAAATAATATAAAGAAATGAATAGAAAATAAGGACAGAATGAAACAAAACACACCAGCAACCAACACCAAGGAAGACACAACTCTGTAGTCAATTCTGTTTTTTCTGATGCGTGGGAGGGCTGGGTTTGTTTTGTTATCTTTAGTGCTGACTGCTGTAGTTAGGCTTTGATTATTTGCAAAACTATAGAGTTTTTCTTTTGAAAATGAAAAGATGCTCATATCAGGTTTGTTCTTACATAAGGGAGAGCAGATCCTAGAGAGGTTAAACAGTTTACTGGGGATTTTCCCCAATCTCCAAAGCTTAAGCCTGGTCTCAGGATCCGCTGCTGACCTAGTCCTAGCCATGGTCACAGCCTCCTCATGGACTGTGTCACACAATTCAGTGTGAGTGTTTACCCAGCACGGACAGTTTCCAGTGCCTCAGTGGGTGTCTGAGTCTTGCAGGACTTTCTACATAGGGTGCCATTCCTTGTAACAATCCTAGGAGATATCTTTGTAAATTAAGCCAGTAAGAGTTAACAGCAGCAACTTAGTAACAACAACTCAGATTTTACCTTGATTAGATCAATCCCAACACTTGATTTCTTTGATAAATTTTACTTTTTTCCTTTAAAGGACACATACTGAGGCTTTTTTTCTTGATACATTCAAGTTGGCAGCATCATGCCTGTGCTTTGGGCTATTACTAAGCAGAATAATGCTTACTTGAACCCCACGGTACTGTGACAGTTGGTTTGATTTTAAGAAAGTGACTAGCACGTAGGCTGTGTCCACAGGGGATATACCAGACAAGAGTGTGATTTGCCTGCATGGAGTGAGAAGGCTCAAGATTCCATCATGGGACTCAGAGGGTATGCACTTAAAATTCTCCAGTGATTAAATTTTGTACACAATGTTCTCAGACCACAAGTGACTGCAGGTAGCTGACACTTAAGAAATGAAGAGGATCTGGGGTGTTGATGGCATTTAATTCATTTGCAAAATCACCAAGGGTGTGTCAGCATTGTTTGTTGATCAACTTCCCCTTCACTTGTTGGTTTCCATAGGACTGCAGTTCCTGCTGTCTTCCCTGGAATTAGTTGCTGTGCTTCTGCGTGAGCAAATCCATTCAGAAATGGAGGCCCAGCTCAAAACCAGCACTGCAGTCACCTTTCTGACTGGGACCTGCTGTCACGCCCTGCCCACGCCGCTCCGCTCTGTACGACCTTACTGTCTGTCCTGGCTGGTTTTATGTCACTTTGACACAAATCATCAGAGGAGGAGCCTCAAATGAGAAAATGCCCCCATAAGACTAGGCTGTAGACAAGCCTACAAGGCATTTTTTAATTAGCAATTCATGGGGAAGAACCCAGCCCATTTTTGGTGTCACCATCCCTGGACTGGTGGTGCTGGGTTCTACAAGAAAGCAGGCTGAGCAAGCCCTGTGGGGTAAGACAGTAAACAGCACTCCTCCATGGCCTCTGTATCAGCTCTTGACTTCAGGTCCTACTCTGTTGTAGCACCTGCCCTGACTTTCCTCAGTGATGGACAATTGCCTGAAGTGGAAACTGAAATAAAAACCCTTTCCTCTTAAGTTCCTTTGGTCATTATGTTTCACCACGGCAATTGTAACCCTGACTAGGACACTGCCTGATTCTGGAAGTTATAATCACCACCTAGCCTACGATATGGGATCTTCATGCCCTATGTTCTGAGTCCTACCATCATCTCCCCGTGACCCTCTTGTTTTGATCTTAGACTTGCGTTTACCCCATGACCTTCTCGTCCTATGATCTGGAACCTTCCATCATCCCATGACCTTCTCGTCCTATGATTTGGAACCTTTCATCATCCCATGACCTTCTCGTCCTATGATCTCGAGCCTTCCATTTTCCCATGACTTTCTCGTCCTATGATCTGGGACCTATCATCACCCCATGACTTTATTGTCCTATGATCTGGGCTCTGCCCTCATCCCTAGGACCCAAATCTTATGATTCTACCCAGGCACCATTCTACTTAAAGAATGCCTGTTCCTGTCAACACACACCCCCTGTTTGTTTCTCTCCATGTTTTCAGCTCTGACTCTTCATGAAACCAACCTTTTCTAAGGGAGATTGGTATTTCGGCCACTGCAGAAAGTGTTTGCTGGTCACCTGGGATTCCTGTGACCCTGTTGCAGACTAAATTTCTGTATTGATGATGGATGCCCTCCAAATCCTCTGAAACTTAGAACTGTTAAGTTTCAGAGCATACAGCAACATAAGTTATTTGAAATGTTTCACTATAAATTTCCCTTCTGACTCTCCCATTCAGGCAATCCAGGAAACAGCTGTGAACCTGTGGCTCTTGTCCCACCACTCTCCAGTAACCCTGGAAACACAATGACGGCCCTGAAAGCTCTACTCCAGAGCCCTTCTGCCCCTAAGGGTTTTTCTCTGATACGCTCTCCTCTTTTTAAAAGTCTGTCCCCTTGCCCTCTCTTGTTCCCACTCCTGCTGTGCCTGTACCTGTCCCTAAAGTCTCTCGGATACTTTCAAGTCTATTTGTACAGTCTGATTCCACGTTTGCGAGAAAACCTTAGTGTCCTACTTTGCTTAGCATGATGGTCTCTGGCTCCACCTGTTCTTCTGTGAATGACATGATTCCATTCATTCTTTGAGGTTGAATGAAACACTATTGGAATCTGAAGGGCACACATCTAGAACCCAGCTCAGCATTTCCCTAACTTTGAGCCCACTAAGAGCCTCCAAGACCACTGATTCAGTCTTCCTTCAAGGGGGCTGTCCATTCTCTTCATGTTGGTTGATACCTTCTGGGGGTGAACTAGAGGTGTTTTCCTTACAGTTAAGTGTCATGTGACTGCAGGCAACAAGGCAACCTTGGCAGTAGAACTGGGACATTTTACTTGACAGCAAAGAAGTTTCTGTATCTCATAGTGGAAGACTGGAGCAGCAGCCAGGAAGCCTTCAGAGGTCTTGTAAATCTAGGTGCAGGCCTAAGTTGTCCCTGGTGCTACTTCCTACACATGGCAGCCACCTTGGCACCCCAGGAAACTCAGCACAGCGACAGGATGGAGTCTAGGGGGATTAGCATTAGGCTAGCCCACTGAAGGTCACAGACACTGTGTTTCTTTGGTGGCTCTTAGCCCTCACTGTGATAGAAGTGAATACTCAGGAAAGAGTTCTTGCTAGCATCAAGTAGAATAATGAAAATCAACTCATTCCTTGCAACAGAGCAAGGACAGAGCAGCGTTCAGAAATAGGCCCACCAGGGCCCACCTGGCGCTATTTCACTAGTCAGGATACACAAAGAACATCAATGTCAGCATTAAATGAGGCCCCTGGGATTACAGACAGGGAACACATAGAAACTTACCCCACAAAGCTTCATTCTCCCAGTGACTCTGCAAAAAGCAAGCATCTGGCCACCTTGGGGGAAAGTGTTTTTTAAAGCTGAGTTTTGGAGGACTTCGTTTGGAGCAATTAGTACTAGGAAAGCTGGGCTTCCAAACCCTCCTGTTTGTACTTGGGATCCCATTATGGCACAACGCCCTTTAATTTACTGATGTTATGGTCAGACCTTTCCTGGCAGAATACAATCCATTCATGTTTTCTATGACAAGACAGGGAGGTTAGAGCTTTAGTGTCACAAGCGAGACTAATGCTTTTGAAAACAAGGAGTAAGACACATCGATGCCATTTGGGGGAAACTGATGACCTTTGTTTCTTTAAAACTAAACACTGTCGCCTGTCTTCATTAATACATTGAATGGAAATATCCTTGACAAGTGTTAGAATTCCAAACATAAGACATTTGAAGTTCAGCAAAACTATAACCAGTTGCAGGATAAAGTAGGTGTGGCCACTCGCCTTTACCTCATGCACATGGATACGAAGGTTTAGGGGGTAGCACACATTTGCTTAGGTAAAGCTTGCTGGTGATCTAAAGATTTGTAGCAGGCACATCATGAATGCTGTTTGTTGATATAATATGGCAATAACATTACATATTCAAAATTAGAAATTCAAAACTGCATGAGAAAAACCTCAATGAAGGACACAGTCAAGTGGTCAGAGGGGAAGTTTCATTGGTTTTTAGCTTAAAAAGATGCACTTGGAACAGGAGCCACAGACTATAAAAACACAAAAACAGAGAGGCATCGGGGTACAAATAACTTCCCTGCCCATTTAAAAATAATGCACCCATTACAACATGCAGGTCCCAGGGAGACCTAAGAGCGTGAGGGCAGGCACCTGCCAGCATCCCGAGAATAAAAATAGGCATGCTATTCTGAAATTCTGTGCCTGGCTTCTCCTTGTAGAGCCTGAGAAGGAGGAATGAGACAAAAATAAATGTGGGGGTTAATGGAAGACCCTTTGGGGAGTTTTTTCCTAGTGCAGTTTAGAGATTGCTTTGGTGGAATGTTTTTAAGAATGAGGCATTCTGACTGGAAACCACAGTAAAATGCCAGGCTTTCCTTATCCTAGTGAGCTGGGGAGTGGCAGGGCAGGTCCAGCTGGCCAGCAGAAGCCTCCAGCATGGCTAAGAGCTGGCTTGGCTGGCGAGCGTGAGCTAGGGTCATTTTCAAGCTTCTCTCCTAAAAGCTTTCCTTCTCAAGCTGACCAGGTCTGACCGAGGACCTTGAACAGCAATGGACTCTCCATCCTCTTACAGAAACCAATCAAACTGTGAGGATAAAAAAAATCATAAAGCCTTGGTGCAGTAGAAATACCTCAAAACCAAACACCATACACAGAAAGTCCTCAGCCAACACTCAGTTAAGGTGGAGGGAACAGGCTTCACGAGAAAGTCAAGGTGATGCAACAGCACAGGGAAGACATGGCTAGTTCAGTGTGTGGGAGTTTGAGGCCACAGACATGTTAGATGATCGGTTTCATGTATCGAGGTTTGGCAGGACAGCTTTGTCATCGTAGCATGAGTTCAAGGCCGCCTGAGCTGCAGAGAGTGTTCAAAGCCAGTCTGGTCTACATAGAGAGATCCATCTCCCAAATCCTTTCTGTAATGGAAAATGTATGAACTAAGAACTCCCTGGCCTCAAATAATGCTCAAGAGAAGGGTGTGCCCTTCCTAAGTATCATGGGGAGTTGCTTCGGGGTGGACCTGCTCCTTGGAAGTAAAACAGCCACATTTCACTTGATTTGAAAGATAAAAGAAAAAAGGCTAAATCTTAATTTCACAGAGCACAGTCTATCAGAAATTGAACAATTAATAATACATTGTCATTCTATAATGTTTACTTTTGGTATTCCCAATACAGACTGAAGTTGAGAATTACAAGTTCCACTGATAAACAGTTCTGGATGCCCAGATAGCCTGAAGACTAGCTTAGACTCCAGGTCATCATCATTGCTTGTCACTGGGATGCTAGAAACGGAGCCTGGGACCGTGAGCATGCTAGGTCAACACCTTGGCTCTGGGTTGCACCCAGCCCATGACACAGAGATCACCAGAGAGCTCTGAAAGATGCTCCTGGTATCCAAAGGCACAGGAGCCTGTAGATGTTCAGCTTCCACTGACTGGACTTTGTGATGCAGATTTATAGAGGAAAAACAAAATCGCAGTTTTGTAGACTTAAAGTCAAGACAGACAGCATCAGTAAACACATTACTCCCCCGAAGTATTCTGATTAAGCCTAAAGAATGAATTAACTTTGTCCTTTTTTCCCTACTCATAACAAGTAGGGGAAGCCTTGTCTGTTTCATTCTGGGATTTTTCAGCTCAGGGTAATACGTGATTGGCACGGGACAGGGTTAGGGATCGCTGTGTGAAGACTGCAGGACATGGTGCTGCCTTGATGAGGGCAACGGTCCTTGCATGCTTATGCCGCCAGGCTGCTGTACTCAGAGGCACTCAAAGAATTATAAATGAACAATTTTATGACTCTCATTATCTTATTTAACATCTTAAAAATTAAGGTTATATGAACATTGGTAAAATACAATGATTAATAGAAATGGAAAATAATTAAAGTATTGTACCACCTTTTCCCAGTGTGCAGAACCATTAATATTTACAGTCAGGGCAGGTGGTTTGTCTGGCAAGCTGGGTCTGAAGCGCTGGAGCTACATCTAGTTAAGGCTGGTTGTTCCGACTCTTTCTGTCTTCCTATTGGCTGTCAGCTAGTTTGATCAGCCTGCCTTTTGAGTCTGAGCACCGCAGGCTCTGGTACTCAACTACCAGCTTGTAGAAGTTCTGATCTGAGGGGATAGATTCCCTTGGCTGGAGAGTTCACAGAACACAAATAAACATAATTAACAAAATGACTTCTGGTGATGACCAAAGGTCAAAAATGTGAGGGTTGAGCTGAGGTAGACACTGCGTCTGTGTTTTTGGAGTGGCTTAGGAAGGATCTGGAAATTAGAAGGTTGGGGTGCTGCAGGGGAGGAACCGGAAAGCTCCTAGTCTGAGGTAAGAATGGATTAGGAACTTTCCAGAGAGGAGTTGGGTGAAAGGGAGAGGGAAACAGAGTGAAGTGCCAGCCTGGTCATTCAGAAGCTTGGCTATGGCAAGGAGCCAGGTGTTTATTTTAAGAGCAAGGGGAAGCCATTGGAGCATCTACAGTAACAGAGGCATCCGGTGGCAGAGCTTCAGAAAGGTCATTCTGCACAGGGCAGACTGATTACATAAGCCAGAACTCCCGCTGCCTCTGTACCCTTTGCAGCGGTTGAGATTTTTCTGACAACAGAAGAGATAAAGTGATGGAGAGTGGGCATGTGTGCTGTGCACCCTGCAGAACAAGCTAGAAGATCTTAGTCCCATTAACCGCCCATTCTGGGCTTCTTGTCTTCCTCATGTCCTCAAGTTTCTGCAAGCATTGAGTTACAAAATACTTGAGTTGTTTAAACTCTATCCCAGCAAGAAATAATTCTTAAGATTTGATCTAACCAGGCAATAATAGAATGAGCTCAAAAGTCTGAGAAAAAAAAAGTCATAAAAATTTCCATCAATGACCTTGATGTTTCTAAAGCTCTTCAGGCTTTTGTTACATAGACTAATATTTGGACATTTAGTTAATACCTCTATCTAGCTATAGGCAACCTCACCAAAGGTAAGTGAGCTCCAAGTAGCACCAAAAATTAACAGCCAGTAACTTAATACAGGGCTTGGGATTTGAAGGCAGTCTAGGTAACACGGAGCCTTGGCTGTGCCTTTCCACAGAGAAGGTGTTCTCGGAGTGTACAGGCTTGGCTCCAGCGTGCATCACAACGCATGGTGTGCCGTGAAAGCCACAGTCCTGGCAAGTGGACTGACCCTGGTGTGTGGGAGCACTGCACTGCCCTCAGACCACCTGGGTCCCACAGAATACTTTATGAACAATTCATACATGGGAGGTCGAGGGGCTCCAGTCACAAAGATATATTCAGATTGAGATGAAGATGGTAACAGACTTGGGGGAAAAGGAATTTTAAAACATGAAAACATCACATATGCACATCATACAGTGGCACCAAGTCTCCCCCCGCCCCCGGGCACCTAAATGTGAGGTGACCTAGAACTACACAAAGGACCAGCAGAGTTCCAGGCCTGCAGCAGCTCAGCCTGTCACCTCATCCCTCTAGCTGATAATCAAGCTTGTGTGGATTTGCCTGGGAGACTGAGCGTCCCCAAAAAGCTCAGCACTGGCCTATCTCTCTGGCCCAGGGGCCTCCACCCACACTGGGGTATAGGTGTAGTCCTTAGTCAGTACCTGACTCAACAAAGAATGAAATTTTAGGCCTTCCCATATACTAAGACTCCTTTGTGTGAGACTGCCTCCCTGGGCAATGGATAAATACCTGCTGAATGGCAAAGCAAGAGGCTCCTACTGGCCCCTGGAGGAGGAGGGAGCTCCAGCTCCCACTTCAGCATGGTCAGAGGCTGATCACAAGAGTCCGAAACCTATCTGAAGTCCTACTTTGCCCACTGTGGAGATGGCAGAGCAGCCAGTGCTGTGGGTTCAGACGATAGGTTCTAGCTGTCCAGCAGTATTGACTGTTTATTATCTACAAGCCAATGAACCACGAGAAGGGGATGAAGGCAGAGATCTGTGATATTAAACAATGAAATGTTCATTTCTGTTAAAATATTCTCCCATCTGTTAATTTTTTTTCAGCCTTTTTCTCTAACTGGCTTATACACTCACCCTAGCCAGGGTATGTGGGAATATTGCATAATCCATTCCCAGAATGCATGAGCAGATCTGTACCCCATAAAATATTCATTCACTCTCAAAAATATTTGCACCCTGCTGTCAAATGTAGACAAATTCACCCAGAGTATCAGAAAATGGCCATTTTAATAGAGAATGCTCTCCCCAAGTCTCTCTTCACACTAAAACATATTCTCCAAAATTATTTTCATGAGAAAGATTAACAGTTTCAACATTAACTGCTAACCCTTTTTCATTTAAAACTCTGCTGATAAAATTCTTTGCTTGTCATTCAAATGTAAGTAATAATTATAGATTGCAGCCTCCGTCTCGGGCCTCATTAATGATAAATTGTATGGAAGTGTGAAGCCAAAGTCAGCTTTGATACATCTCAAAACTCAATTTCCACGGCTTCCCTTAGCTATGTACAATTAATTACACAGTTAATAAGGGAAATACGTTAATGAAAGGAGCATTATTTACCCAGACCGCCTGTCTTTACCAAATATCTTTTGTATGCTTCTCGCCTTGTAATTTTGGCTTACAGATAGTTTAAAAGGAAAAATAAAAATAAAAAAAGCAAAAAACAATACAATTGACAAAGTAGAGACTTTTAATCCCAGTCTGCAGCAACTCTGATTAAAAACAAGTCTAAAGAAATTTTAATTCAATTTTATATTTCTACTGACTTCTGCTTTCTGAAAGTTCTGAAATAGCCCTTTGTCAAATAAATAATTACCACTAAGCTACTGTGCTGTACTGAAGATATAGTTATCTCCAGAAATTGAAAAGTTGGGGAATTTTAGAAGAAAATATGTGGAAGACAAAGAAAAAAACCCAGTCATTCTGAACAGATCAGCAGCTCCATTCTTAACCTTTGAAACCTCTCTTAGAATGATCAAATCCGCTCATTTTGTTTGGATAATCAAAGTTTGACCACACTTGCTTAACAGACACCAATAGCAGCCTTTTACAGAGAACGGTGCCACCCTCCCCAGCTTTGGTGAAGCCTAAAATCAGAAGAGAACTACAAAGGCAGGCTGGGTTTGCTCGTTCTTTCTAATACATAGGGAAGTCTGAGAAGATTCATTGCAAACCTTTGTTTTACAACATATTTGTATTAGTACAGATCGGTGAATATTCTTTAGTAGATAAGAAAGCAACCATTTGATTCCAATCTTCACCGCATCCCTTTGACTTAAATAACATACTTTAAGGTAGGACATCTTCGAAAATTCTATTACTAAGCCAACGCTGTATCCCAATGGGCTCAAGAGAAGGCAGGAGAAAAAGGAGTTTAAAGTGTACTACTGATTTTGATTACAAAGTCTGTCCTTTCAGGAGGGTAACAAATTCAAAGGAGAAAAACAAAGAACAACAACGAAAAAACGTTTCCACAGCAAACATTATCAACTGTGCCCTTACATGCTGGGGCCCCATGGAGTATGCCTTCGCCCACACCCAAATTAGGAGGGCCAGGCAGTGCTGGTGCCTTTAAGAGCCTCTTCCAGGACCCCTGCTGTGTACTATTTCTGTATGCAGAGTTACAACAGATTCATGAGTTTAAACCAGTCACCTCCCCTCACCCCAACTCCATGGTCTCTTCTACAAAACTCAAACAGCTGCTTCCAAGTCACAAAGACAGGAGCTAATGGTCTCAAAGACCCAACGCCTTCCTAATACCCAACCTAGCACAAGAAGGCCCAGAGGACACATTTCTGCTCTGTGGATGAGGACAGTGGTTAGGGCAGGAAAACCTTTGGGAGGAGGGAAGAGGAGAGATGGTTGCTTAGCAACACACAGCAGCCTCATGGTTACAAAGCAGCAGGGCTTTTCTTAGCAGCAGCCTTTTATATTCTGTGCCAGTGATGTAGTCATTACGATTTTCTGATGAAGTTTTTAGGAAGAATAAAGAATTCCAGCAAGTGTGGCAAGGTTTCCGAGGACAGTGACAGTTGGGGGCTCTGTTGTAGGAGCGGTTAGGATACTAGGCTGTCCAACATGTTACAGAGAATTTGCAGAGACTTTGAATATGTCCACTGCAAGCAGGCTGCTTTGATTTTTATCTCTCTAACGCTAACAGGCTATATGCTCATGAGGAGATAACACAGGGCCAAAGAAACTGACTCTGCACCAGTAAGATGACATCACACAAGACCAAAACCCATGTGCTCAATTCTTTACCAGCCAAAGAACTGGAGCCCAGGGGTCTCTCTGTCTCCTCTACCTCCCAAGAGCATCCTAGCAGAGCAAAAACCTAAAATGTTGGTGAAGTGAAAGTGAAAGTTAGGGTGAGATCCAGAAAGGCTCCCTCATCTCAGCCCGTTGCTCCAGACATCTGGCAGCATGGTGTCACACTGTAGAATGACCGCTAGAGTGAGTCCATCACATACCCTTAGTCTCTTCCCAGCTCAATGCCAGTCATACTGTGGGAGGCCCAAGACACATGCCACACACTGACCAGGCTTGACAGGTGGAGCAAGAGTGGGTTGCCAATGGCCTCCTGCTTATGCCACCTGGAATACCCCTGGTCGGTGCTATGTGCAGCTGGGATTTCCTTCTGCGCTCACCTGCTTTTAGAACTGCTGTTCTTCCTCCTTACTGCCCCACCCCTTTTCTTTTTAGAAACGGTCTTACATGTAACCTTGGCTGACCTGGAGACTGGCTTCTAGTTCACATAGATCTTCATTCCTATGTGTCCTGAATGCTGGGATTAAAGGTATGCATCACCTCGCCCGGCACTGCCTGGCTTCTGTGCGGACAGCCGCTGTACCGCAGCACATGAGTGTGGTTTTTGTTGCAGCTGCAGTGTGATGTGAGATTCCATGCAGAACTGTACTCTCTCTGCATCCTTTGTTTAAGCTGCACAGAGTGTTTCTCGTAGCATAAAAAACAGAGATCCTCAACTGTCTTCCTCTATGAGACATCTTAACACCCTAAAGATACTAGACAAATGGCAACCACCTAGTTACAAAACTAAGAGCCATATCTAGGAATACAAAATGAAGAAGAAATCCATGCAGAGACAAGTAACCTGAAGACAACTAAATCCTAAAGAGAGAGGCAGGGAAAAGCAATTTCATCCATTAAAACTAGGGTCTAGAGAGAAGAAAAACAAAAACACAAAAACCAAAATATACCCACGGGAGGCAGGAAGAGGGCCTGAGACTTCGTATTGACTAGAACCCTTTGAGGCCTGCATACTCAGTGTGTGTGCACAGCATGTTTGTTCCTATGGAGACTGGCAGTGCTGAGACATTTGAACCATGAGCCTCATCTACAATTAAAGCTCAAATCAGCCACACAAGGGGCATTTGGGGCCTAAAGTAAGCAACCAATGAGGAAATGGTTGTTTCATGACAGTCCATAGTGCTTGACAAATGCACTCTCTAAACCCCACAAAGCACAAGGCCACACAAAATCCTGAGATCCAGCAAGTCTGAACACAGCAAGGCAACAGCTGCCTGAGGCACTAAAGCACACCAGCTAGAGAGGAGAGCTAGCTCCTAGGAGCTTGAGAAGAACAATCACACAATTTTGCTTGCCACCAGAGGTATTGAAAGGAAAAACAACTACACTAGAGGACACACCAGGCAGCTGCGAAAATGAACTGAACAACTGCAAATCAAAATACTCTAGGTGGGTTATAGTGTACACACTGCTGAACTGAGCACACAGTGGGTGGGTTAGAGTGTACACACTGCTGAACTGAGCACACAGTGGGTGGTTAGAGTGTACACACTGCTGAACTGAGCACACAGTGGGTGGGTTAGAGTGTACATACAGCTGATACTTAGATACTAGAAGACAGAGTTAGGGAAGTTCCTGTGAACACGAAACAGAAATAAAGAGTAAAGATATGAAAAAGACTTAAGAAATGGGAACAAAAGTGTCCAATACATTTCTACTAGAGAAGAGTATGACAGAGTCAATTTTAAATTGCAGATGGTGGGCTGTGGATATTAGCTCAGGGCAGAAGTTTATTTATCATGCATAGGATCCTGAATTCAATTCCTACTACAGAAACAAACAAACAAAAATCACATTGTAAGCCATTTGTAAGTTCCCAAAATCAACAGAAGGCAAGAATCCTTAGACTTGGGGATCACAGAAGGCAAGAATTCTCAGACTTGGGGATCACAGAAGGCAAGAATTCTCAGACTTGGGGATCACAGAAGGCAAGAATCCTTAGACTTGGGGATCACAGAAGGCAAGAATTCTCAGACTTGGAGATCAACAGAAGGTAAGAATCCTCAGATTTGGGAATCACAGTAGGTCTTGAGAGGAAAAGTTTAAAAGTTCTAATAAACTGCTCTAAATTATGCCAATCTCTCAATCCTCCTCAGAGAGGAGGCTACTAACAGAGACAATGAATAATAACAAAGACTAAGAGGCCATGATTGAAGGGGTAGATTTTTATCATAACACATCATACACATGCAAAAAATTTACAAACAAACTAGCAAACAAAAAAGTAAGTTCTATCCTAAGCCAGGACAAAAGGAAATCTCCAAACAGGAAGTAGCAATGAGAATCAAAGGGATGTAAGGAGAGTCACCACAGCAGCTGCAGGTCACCCTGTAGCCCTGGTGACAGAGTGAGGGGACAGGGGAAGATGACAGAAAGATAACCAGTATGAGGACTAAAGGCATTTAAATAAAGACTAAGGAGCAATCCTATTCAATGATTGATCTATTTTAGAAAAGAAGGAAATCCTACCCAGAATGAAGCAAGAATACACAGGAAAACCAAAGGGAAAGCAATCATGTCATGTAGGGTCAATCTGAAGAAGCACTGCCTACAAAAGTTAGTAATGAAAGTGGATGGTCTAGAAACCCAAGGAAGGGTGCTATACCCCAAGCCACAGTCACGTGCCTGCTTGAGAGGGAAGCTAGGCCAGTGCCCATGTGCCAGGCTTGAGAGGATGGAGACATGCATTCCACTCGGTAGATTGTGAAATACAACTGCTGTACCGGTTGTGGGTAAAGGAGGGAACAGAGACAATCAACCACTTCAGGAGAAAGAAGGGGGGCCTGTCTGAAGCAAACAATAAGCAGATAACATGTCAGGGTGTGCAGACCATAAAACAGGGCTGGACACCCAGAAACTGGAAATAATTGATTCTGTTAGAAGAGCTTACTTAAATTATAGGGTCATGACCATCATTTTTGGTGACATATGTCTTTCAGTGGCTGTGTTCAGGGATGATCACTGCAACGCTGAGCATGCTGGGAGAACCCTCATATGCTTCACAGCTATCCTGTGGTACTGCTTCATAGATAGGAAACATGGAGACCACGATGTCTGATGTTACCTTGTGACATAGTAACTCTGTCTCCATCTGTGGACTGTGGTCAGAGTCCTCTCCATCTCTGGATGCTGTCTCTTAATGCTCTTGACTTCTGGCAAACAGACAGGATAGCTGAGGGAGGGAGTGTTGACCTTTGGTCTTGAGGAACCTCCGTAATTCATGTGTATGGGGTCATAGACTTATATATTGCCACCCAGTTGTTTGCTTCTTCTGCAAATCTTCTAATTACAAATAGCTCTGAGGGTCCTGGTGAGGCAGAGCCATCCCCACAGTCTCTTTCTTGTCCCACAGTGTTGCTCCTCAGCAACAAAGACTTTGTGTCAACATCCACCCAAGTCCCATGAAAGACAAGGTCTTCTAGTAAAGCTCACAGTTTAGCATTTGGCTCTAGCTCACATTTCTCTAACTAGTCCTAGTATCCCAAGAACAAGATACCTATAGTCTTCATTCAGAGTCACGCTGAGCACACAAAGGTAGGAGACCATGGGCAGTTATGCTCATCCATGACGTTTGTAGAGCCGTGTAATTCAGTAGAACTTCAATACTTATATTTTACAAAGCACATTAACTTTATTCTATGTATGTGAACAGCCAGGCAAGTCCATTGGAATACTATAGCTGACTTCCAACAAGCCACTGGTATGGGGGGCACTGAGTGGGCGCAGCTTATACCTCTGGGCATGACTCACCCTGCCAGGTCTATCTAGGATGGCCCAGTCAGTTGTAGGCATCTCTGTCACCAGAACTCAGAAAACACTGGGTGAGTGACACTTTGGAGTCCTGCTTCAGACACTGGTTCCCAGCTTCCCCTATGGATGTCATTCATGAGGCTGCCAGTTCTCGTCTCAGTGCTGCTTTGTCAGCATCACTCAGTGAATATGAATTGGATGTTTATTTATTCTGTTTTACCCAGATCACCCACTCTAAGGTCCATAAAGAATTGAAATAGTAGGAAAGAAAATAATTTTGAAAACAACAAAGAAAGACTCAAGGTCAGAAGTACCAGATCCAAACACTCTTCCAGATAACCACCACGGCCCGTCCCAGGTGGCTGCATTCTTCTTCCTTACACATCTCCCACAGGTTCTCTGTGTCCCCCACCCTATCAGGAGACAGAGTCGACCTCGGCGAGCAGTGGGCATGAAATGTGCATAAGCCGCAGCCACCTCAGAATATACCGTGTGTCTCACTGGAGTCTGGGTGAGGTTGGGTCGTAGACATTTTTCCTTAAGCTGCTAGAGCCAAGACAAAAAAGATGACACCAGAAACCCAGAGGGCAGAAAGGCAGAGTGTCAGCGCTCTGGCCCTTTGTGTAGCCAATCAGAGATTCAGATGGGTTTAATAATAAAAAGAATCCCTCCTTTACCCATCAAAACCACAAGATATCCCCTCCTCAGGTAAAGAAGAACTCAAATAATATTCCCAAACAATATCACACCCACCCATGCCACCCATGAAGAACTGGCATGACAGCCCTGATCATGGGAGGCCAGGAGGCTACTCTTTAGGGTGGGTCCAAAGGTATTCTCTCTCACAGAAGCAGCAGGCCTGTACCCTCCCACCCCTAAGGCGGACCATGGGAAGTATGGGTGGCAGTGTTTGATGGCTTTGCTAATGAGGCTCCTGCTTCTGTGGGACACACAAACACACACAGGGTTCCCTGGCCAGGAGCAAATGAGTTTCCTGAACTTCCTTAGGCCCTTAATGAATGCTGTGAACTCTCCTGCCCAGAGAGGTCGGGAGGAGTGGCCTGGCTGTCCTTCGGAAAGCAGGGGCTCCCAGAGTCTCCACACTTTCAATACCCTGTCACCAGAATCTGTGGTAGGCGACAAGCCAAAGAGGGCATAGGGCATGCTCAGCTTGCCTAATTGTGGGGGAGAAACAGGAGCCCGCATGAGCTATGGCTGGAAGGGCAGCTTCTCATTTGCTGCAGGCTGGCAGACCATGTGGGTTTTGGGTTGCCTCCATCTTCTCAAATCCAAATGGTAGATCCCTACACCCCAGCTAGCTGTGACCTCATGGGAAGCCAGAGCCCTTCAAGAGGAGATTCATTTAAAAAGACATCTGAAGTTCACCTGGTTGGACATCATGGATGCAGCCACTTGCATGGAGGAAAGGCCCTGTGAGGACACATCAAGATGGTCATCTTGAAGCCAGGGAGAGACCTTGGCAGAAAGCAGTCTGCCACACCTCACCATGGGCTTTTGGTCTCCAGGACCACTTACCTTCTTTTCTATCTTAAGCCTCAATCCTAACAGACTGGGATCTGAGGACAAAGACCCAGCACAACCCTCCACACACCTTCCAGAATGTTCTTCTCACTGATACCTGGGAAATAGGTGTCATGAACCTAATCGCCCCCCCAAGTCAATACAATGTCACAGTTCTTGCACATAGGAGGTGAGTGTGCCTGAGACACACGGAAGCCCGCCTCCCTACAATGCAGCTTGTGACATGACTCTGACCAGACTTCTTCTTCTTGTTTGTCTTGAAATTTTGCCCTAGGGAACTGATCCCTGCCTCTTTTGGGGTAGGAGCCACCACTGGTTGTCACATGCAGATGAGTAACTGAACACTGAGAGCGAGACAGGAACAAACAAACTGAGTATTCATAAATATCCATTCTGTCCTGGCCCTGTGGCTGGGTGGTACAGGTATGGGACTGAAGGCTTGCTCTTATTTAGAGGCTACCCGAGTACCCTCTTTCCAGAGGAAGGGGTGGATCTCTTCCCACATTGACCATAGGCACATAGTATGGGCTCGTGTATGATTCAGTGACTAAATGTGCAGCTTCTGGTCCCCAGCACTCAGCACTCAGGGACCATGAGCAGGAAGGAGCAGATTGTAGTCTGTCAGTGACTTGAAGCCAAGAGGACCAGGAGCACTGGTGCTGAAGGAGTTCTCCATATCTGTACCCGGACCAACACCTCATGCCTGGCTCCACATCCTGAGCCCAATCCTACAACATCCCAACCCAGCCTCATATCCTGAGCCTATACCCTGTTCCTAGTTCCAAGGTTACTCCCGGGGGTCCTATCCTGTGCTAGCTTCTGGACATCTCCAGCATGGTCACAGGATACTTTGCACCTCTAGGCCTTTGATGTCTCCATCATAAGTCCAGGAGCAGAGGACACGACCCCTTGGTGCTCAGCAGGCCCTTTGCTCTGGTGACACTCAGGAGCTGTAGCTTGTTTGCTGTGATGAGAAGCTGCCCGTGCAGTGTTGACACTGTTGTGCTTCACGGTTTTCCATCAGCACTCTTGCTTTCACTGCCTTCATCTGTGAAACGGGCTCAGCCTTGGGTCTTGCTTGGTGGGTGTTTAGGGACAGTACTACACAGAGGCTCAGAGGAGCTGGTCATTGTGAAGGTTAAGGGGACCCAGGCCTCTGTCCTCATGTGCAGTGGCATTCAGGATGCTTTCCTTCACTAAGCTCTGTGGGTCCAACAGAGATGAATAC
The DNA here is from genome assembly GCA_004026605.1 of Ondatra zibethicus. Lineage (NCBI taxonomy): Eukaryota > Metazoa > Chordata > Mammalia > Rodentia > Cricetidae > Ondatra > Ondatra zibethicus. The sequence goes on along the minus strand of PVIU01016564.1, from coordinate 17,766 downwards.
ACCCACGTTGTTCTGCACATGTTCATTCCCTGGAGGCTCCCAGCCAGTGGCACTAAGCAAGTGAGCAAGCAATCAAGTGACATTTTCTAATGATGGCTCCAAAGTAGCGCCTGCCCCTCTGCAAGTGATGTACACCACTCCCACTTTCCTGCTATAATGCTTGGCTGGCTCGCAAGTAATTAGGGAACCTTAGGATGCATGCGGCCAGCCACGTGGAAACTCTCCCTGCAGAAGGCAGGCACGATATGGGAACAGATCTTCTGGCAAGTAAACTCAAGCCTGCATCTCTCCCTTTAGCAAGGGTTTATCAGGAAGGTGGGTCCCCAAACTCTTACAGCATGGTGACTTTATGTCCATCCTTAAAAGTTACTCTAGTGGCTGCCCTTGTTCAGCAGGGAGTGTTTTAGAGCTCTGAACTCACTTGAGCATCCCACAAGGTGAACATTTCTTTAGAAGAGCATGAGATGTTTCCCACTGGCCACCTGGCTTGTGCCCTGCCAGCCTCTGCTCCTCTTTTCCAACATGGCACCCTCCTCTTCCCCTTGCCCCACTTCTCATCAGGCAGACCATCTTCCATAGCAGCTGGGGGAGGAGTCTGGGGGACAGGACCATTTCTCTGAGCTCCTCAAAACTAACTTGGATTCCTTCTTTTTCCTTTCCTTTCCATTCCTCTCCTCTCCTTTCCTTTCCTTTTTTCCTTCCTTTCTCTCTTTCTTTCATTTCTTTTTTCTTTCCCCTCCTTCCTTCCTCCCTTTCTTTCTTCTTCCCTCCCTCTTTTCCTTCCTTTTTAAATTTTGGTTTCTTAAGGCAAAGTCTTGCTGTACAGCCCAGGCTTGTTTCAAACTTACAGTTCCCCTGCCTCAGTCTGTGAGTACCAGGATTTAAGTACATGTCACCACCCAACGTGTGTGTGCGTGTGGTGTATGTGCAAGTGCACGGGGTTCATGCGCCTGTGCAGAGTTGAGAAGTGCCAGGAAGGCGTCGGGTGTCCCTGTGCTCTCTGCACTGTTATTTAAGCCAAGGTCTCTCACTAGCCTGGAGGTCACTAGCTCTTGTCATTCTCCTGTCCCCCCATAGTGCTGGGGTTACAGGCATACACACAGCCACTGGGGTTAGGATCTGAATTCAGGACCTAATGCTTGTATAGCAAATGTTCTTAACAACTAAGCCAACTGTGCAGCTCTCAAACTTGGATTCCTAATAAAAGTATCTAGTGTTTATAATTGCAAAGCACTATAGGGTTCGTTATTGTCTACATCTCTGTCTGCCTGTTTCAAAGTCACACCGATTACTCTCTCTTGTTCTCCTCCCACCAGACCCTTATTCTTCCCAATTAGCTCCTCTTCTGCATGTGTACTTATGTCTTCTCAAAAATCTAGGTTCTGTGTATGAGAAACGAGTGGTTACTTGCTTTTCATGACTATCTCCAGTTCCTACGGCTAGCATGGCCCCATTCTTCTTTACAGCTGATGAAAACTCTACCCTACACTTGTATCACATTTCTTTTTACCCATTCACCTGTCTTAAACAGATAAAAAAGCAAACAAATATTTATATTTGGCATTTTAAAAGTAGAACTACCATAGAATAGAGCTACATCAGTTTTGGGAATCGGCAGGCAAAGAGACAACTGCACATCCATGGTTATTGTTGCACTGTTTGAAACAATGTTTGCTTTTTTATCTGTTTAAGACAGGGTATCATCGTGCATCCCTAGAACTCTCTATATAGACCAGGATGTCTAAAATTCAGAGATCCTCTTGCCTCTGCTTCTTGAGAGCCAGAATTAAAGGTATTCACCACCATGCCCAGCAGAAACTTATAAACTTTATTACATTTTATGTACTTATTTAGGTGTGGATACATACATGCTTCAGTGCCCTTGTAGAGGTCAGAGGGTGACTGACCAACAGGAGTTGGTCCCACCTTCTGTGTGGGTCACAGGGATTGAATTTGGGTTGTCACACTTGATGATAGGTACCTTTTCCCACTGAACTTTTAAAAACTACTTCCTTCTGCATGAGAGAGAGCACATATATGGTGCTTGTCCTCCGTGTCTGGCTTAGTTCACTATATATGATGTCTTGCTGTTCTACCCATTCACAACAACTGGAGAGCTATTGGGTATCAATGTCACACTTTCTCTATTCCTGCACTGAGCCTGCTGCCCTCTCACTCTGAATTTAGATAGTAGTGCCCAGAGGTTGGAGGAGGATGGATGAGGAAAGAATGGATTTGATCAACATGTACTGTATGCATATGTTGAAATATCATGCTAAGCTCCATGCATATGTACAATTAATATGTTGATCAAATATAAAATATTTTAGAGGGCACCTTTGAAAAAAATAAAGACAAGAACAATAATAGCAAAAGCAGAGTGTGGCCCTGGGTGGCAAACTTTGTGGCTTTACTGTGACTGCAGGCATGTGGTGTCTCCAGGTACATCATGGGCATGTCTCATAAGCCCGTCCCACTTTACACTCACAGGGACTGGAAGAGGTGCTACTTCCTAGCCCATCGTACAGATAGTAAGGCAGAGGTGGTGGATGTGACATCAGCCTCAGAACCTGCAGACAGCAGTGAGGCACACCAGAATTGGTACCTCTGCTCTAGTCAGAACCCTGGGCTCCCTGCACCCAGGAGAGCCCTGACAATGTGTCCAGCCCAGCTGTCTGTCTTGAGGGCTCCACACATGGGCAGCCAGCCTTTCTGCGCTTCCTCTGACAATTGCTTTACCTGCAGAGCCAGGGATCATGGATGTCCTCCCTGGGGTTAGTGGTGCTTGGCTCTTCTGCTAGTGACTGTCACTATGGCTGGTCCACTGGGGGTGACACAGCCCAGTAATGTTCAGTCTGTTATCTAGTGGAAACCTCCTCCTCCCATGTGAGGCTCTGATACCCAAGTCCTTGGCCTTTGATGGGACAGTGACTCCAAAGGGTCTTGTTTCTACAGTCTAGCAGAAAGTTACAGAATATGGAGTGTCTGAGGCCAACCTGGGTGGGAAACAGGGGGCAAGCCTGAGGCCCTGCCCACAGTAGTCATGCTTGCTGACCCCTGTGTACCCCAGCATCACAGGGGAGATATCCAGTTAGTGATGTGTCCTAGTGGTCATTTTTGGGTCAGCATGGCTTTATGGGGTACACCCATTGCCCATCTGGAGTTGAAACATTTTTGTTAAATTTTTCCCTTCAGTCTTTAAAAATATTAATTAATTTTTATGTGTATGTGTGGTTTTCCTATATGTATGGCTATGTGCCACATGTGTGGAGTGCCCAGGGAGGCCAGAAGAGGGCATCCGATTCCCATAACTGGAGTTTACAGATGGTTGTGAGCTGCTGTGTGGGTGCTGGGAATTGAACTCAGGTCCTCTGGAAGCACCGTCTCTCAATCTTTTTCTTCAGAGTTTATGCTCAGATGCTTAGACATCACATTTTGCCCCCATGGTGTGACTGAATGCCCAGCGTCCTGGATTTACCTGATGGTCAACTCATCCTTGCCATGGATTTTAGCGAGTTTGTCTTGCCAGTTGGCCAATTAGCAAGCACTTTTCCACTAAGGGTCAGAGTGACTGATCACTGCAATTACCTTCCCCTTAGCTTTAATGAGCCAGGATCAGTTGTAAAGGCTTCCACAGCCGGTGCAGAGAAAGGCAACACAGGGGCTGCTGCATGGACTTGGCCCTGGCTTGCTGGAAACTTGCTTTCTTGGCCTCAACCCTGGGCCAGTCCTATTCTGCTAAAGCTTGAGAGGAGCTTCACAGCCTGTGTACTAAGTGGGTGCAGAGAAAGCAGAGGTCATGGCCACAGCGACTGGGTCATCCTGCCTCTGGGCTTGCATCCTGGGAGGTGCTAAGCCACACCTCCTGCCTTGGAAACAATCATTCCTGGAAGTGCTGGCTCCCCTGGGCCTTACAATCTGGGCGAGCGGGATGTGAGAATGGGTGAACAGGACCTGCACGGGTCTGAAGTCTTTCTAGATCTAGCATGGTAGGTGGGTGAAGTCATGACTATATTCAGGAAATGCCTGTGTTGGCCTCCAGTGGCACTGCTGACCTTTGCCTGGGCCGCCTTGCTTTAGGACAGTGAGATCTTGGCTACTTGGAGGTTGAGTCCCTCCTGCTGAACTCGGAATTGCCTTTCATGTCCAAACACAGTTTCTCTTGAAAAATGTATATCATATACCACACAGACACAAGGTATTACCAAATTGTGACCCAAAGTCAGGAAACGCGTGCCAGATCCCATGAACTGAAACAAGCCGCTAGTGGCAAGCACATGTACCGACTCCTTCACGCCAGCACCAAGTCTCAGCGCCTCTGGACCTCTCGATTCCTTTTCTGAAAGGGGTGAATGCTAAAGTCCTTGAAAGGTCAGATCTAAGTTCAGTCATTGCTGTCCATTAGGAGGACATCTGTCACCATAAAAGACCACAAGCACCAAACACCACACATACGTGCAATTAATATATTGCTCAAGAATAAACTAGGAATATGACACATCTATTGAGCAGATGATAAACTGTCTGCCCAGGTGTTAGACGCTCTCTCCTTACTGCCTTTATTCCAAACAGCATTTTGGGATCCCCCTTTCAAGAAGAAAGAGAAGCAAGCAGGACAAGGACAAGTCACAAACAGCACAGAGAGGGAATGCCTCCTGTGGCCATGTGTCACCTGGGAAGTAGACTGCTGCACATGTTGGCCTCCCCATATGTCCATTCAGGTCTAGGCTAGCAAGATTCCTGAAGCATTTCCACAGAACATTCTTGATCAACATGACTCTTGCCTGGTCTTCAGTCACTTACGATTAATCAAAGCCAACGGAGTGGCACACACAACCAACACTAGAAGGCATGCATTCCAAGAACTCCATCTCAAGTCCATGGGATCATGTCTGCATGTGCACATGTGTGCTCTAAGCAGGACAGAAAGAGTTCAGTAATGAACACACCTTTTGCTTCTATCCATGACTCCCAGAGGGATACTAGCAAGTTCTGAGGTCAGGAAGCAATTGACAGAGGGACACAGTAGACCGCATACACCCTGCCAGTGCCTGCCACTCATTCCCAGAAGTCAGAAGTGCCCTAGAGGAGGCAAGCCTTACCAGGATCATGTGGCCTGTGGAGATGTCCATGTTAGACTGCACAGGCTCCTCGGACCAGGATGAAGTGCTGCTCCGAGCTGAAGGGCTAGGCATTGGTCCATCACTGAACTGGGAAGAGACACTGTTGATGCGTGATGTGTGTGGTCCCTCAGACCGATCCTGTGGCCGGACAGACATACGCTGGCGGCATAGCTCCTGCAAGACAGCCAGGGGCAGAGTCAGGGGTTAGCAGCATCCAAGGAAACCTACTTAGTACTCCCACAGAACTGCAAGCCAACCCTCTATTTCCCTGCCTTAGTTAAGGCTCACACCAGTGAGAATTCATGCTCTTGGCAATTACACAGCTCATAAGGACTCACCATGCCCATTAGTGTGTTTGGAGGCATCACTACCCTTATGCCTTGAGATCTACAAGCCACTGAAGCAAGTTGGCTCTAGGAACAAATGTGTGAGTACACACCTATATACACACATACACCTATATACCCATGAGCAGACACAACCCCTATCAACACACAGATTTCTAAAGTACTCTTTTTTTGTCTTATTCTGGTCAAGAACAAAGACGCAGAAAGATAAAGTTAGAATCTTCCTTTCTCATTAGAACCTAGGTCACATGTGAGACCAGGAGTCTACTATAAGGTGGGAACACCTTCAGTCTGGGATTTTCTTCTTCTCCAAACAACTCCCATTCTGACAAGAGCAAGGATTTTGGGATCTTGGCAACATGACCCCTTGACTTTGACCTTTGGCTTTACCCTACAGCTCTCATCTTCTGGCTGGCAAGATCCCATTCTGGAAGCTTCCCAGAGTTAAGACACAATGAGCCCTTTTACATCTGGAGAAGATGAAACTGACTCGAGTCACCAAAATGAAATGTCATGAAGAGGTGATCAGAAAGTACAGCTGAGCCCCACAGAACAGCAGGAAAAAGAATCATGCCCTCGCCAGCAGTTCTTGGGGAATATTATTTTCAGGTGTGAGACTTTTGTTTATACTGCATTTGTTTAACTCTACCAAGCTGTGTTACTGTGCCTGTCTAAAACGCCTGATGGTTCTAATAAAGAGATGAATGGCCAATAGCGAGGCGGAAGCAGGGATGGGTGGGGCTGGCAGGCAGAGAGGATAAATAGAAGGAGAAACACAAGGAGAGGAGATCAGGAGCCAGCCAGCCAGAAGGAAAGAAAGGTATACAGAAATAAAGAAAGATAAAAGTCCAGAGGTAAAAAAAGGTAGCCAGGATAATTTATGTTAAGAAAAGCTGGCTATTAACAAGCCAAGCTAAGGCTGGACATTCATAACTAAGAATAAGCCTCCATGTGTGATTTATTTGGGAGCTGGATGGTGGACCGTCCCCCCAAGAAGCCAAAAGACACACAACAAACAGTAGGAACCAAAGGCCTGTTTAGCCCTGAAGGCAGAAGGTAGGAGACTGTGACCATGTTTACATCTCCTTCACCCCAGGTTGCTGTTGTCACTGACTTCATTCAAACAAAGGCCACCAGAAATGCAAAGATCTTCCCCCATCTGCTCAGCTCTCTACAGTAGACAGACACCCATGCCCTCACCTGCTGTTGGTGGCTCACAAAAGCCTTGAGACTTGAAAGCAACTGAGACAGTAAAGGTCATCATGAGCACCCTGGACATGACGAGAGGAGAAGGTGAACCCCAGAAAAGTGAGACCCTCAGAGGGTAGGAAAGCCTCTGCCATAAGGGGCAGCAGGAGCAACATTTGGTCTTCACACTCCTTTTTTCTCTATTTCTCTAATGCTTGTCGCCTTAGAGAGCTTTTAACCAATGGGTTCCTAGAAATAAAGAAAGGAAGGAAGGAAGGAAGGAAGGAAGGAAGGAAGGAAGGAAGGAAAGAAAGAAAGAAAGAAAGAAAGAAAGAAAGAAAGAAAGAAAGAAAGAAAGAAAGAAAGGAAAATCAGCTAATTTTCTGACCATCTCAAAAACACAGCAGAAAAATCAACAAAGTCCCATGTTGCCCACGAGGGCTCTTCTCAGGTTGACAGTGCAAGCTACCAACCTAAGTGCATGCACGCCTTGCTCACTTCACACTCACAGAAGGATTGCCACCGGGTTCTGGAAAAGGACCCCTGGAGAAGGCTCTGCAATACCTTACAGAACAGAGCTCTGGTGAGGTTCAGTGTGCCCCAGGCCAAGTCTGGGGGAGGACACAGGAAGCCATGCTGGCCGTGTACCTAGGCCATGAATCAACGAGGGAAGCCTGAAGGGAATTAAGTGTCCCCAAAGGATCCCAGTTTTGGATGGAACCTTGGCTGGGACATATATGCTCTTTGTGAATTTGGGCAAGCCATTTAAAACCCCCAACCCTAGTTTCTTCTCTTCAAAACAGGAAATGATAGTTGTCAAGAAAGATTAAAAGTTTATGCATATAAAATGCTTAGTACAGCATGTAGCCCAGAGAAAGCTCTGTGACATCAACCAGCAGAGAAGAGCATACATGTAAATGGTAAAATAGTCCTCTTGGGCTGGACATGCATCTCAGTGGGTAGAGTGCTTGCCTAGCATGCATGAAACACTTATGTTCTATCTGTAATACCACATAAGCCTGGCAAGGCATCCGATCCTATAACCTCAGCACTGGGAAGGCGGAGGCAGGAGGATCAAAAGTGAAAACACTGAACTTCCAGGAAGGGATGGTGAATGAGATGGTGTAGCTAGTGAGTGGGTGCTGGGCTGGGGGCAATAGTGTGTGAAGCTGAGGAGGGGAATCAGGAGATACATGGGGCCATGTCCTGGGGATGCTCTGGTGTATATGAAAGCAGCCACGGAGGTATCTGGTAAGGCTTTCCTGGGCTCATATTGTTTGCATGAGCTTGTGCGTGAGCCAGAGAGGGTTAGCATTTCCACAGAGCTGCCCTGAGGATACAGAGACAACCAGGATATCTGAGATACAGTATGATGAATAGACAAGGATCCAGAACAGAGCAGAGGGCTTCAGAATCTATCTGTCCCCTTGACTTCTAGGACACACACCCATTATCCACTAATTACAGTACCCAGAGCTAGAGTGCTGGACTTTGGAATCCTGGCTTCAGACCTGTCTGTATGGATGTGAGCACACTGTCTTAGCACTCTGTGCCTCAGTTTCCTCATTTGTGAAATATGACAACAGTACCAACTTCACAGTTGTGGAGGGTTAAATAGCTGGATTCGGTAGGACACTCCTAGAGCCAGCCGTAGAAAGACCTTGTCTCAAAACAGACAAAAAAACTAAACAAAAAATACCCCAAAAAGCAAAAAACAAACCCCTGTAGAATCCCGAGGACTCACCCAGCACAGCGAGGTGCCCACTGGCATTGTTTGTTTGCTCATCACTTGGAAGAGGATCCGAGATCTAACCTCCCTGAGCTTACAGTACATTCAGAGCTGGGCAAAGATGTAAAGAAAGGTTGCTAAGAACACACTCTGGGCCTTCACAGGCAGCATGTCATGACGCCAGCAGGAGGCCGCACTGCTCACTGACACATTTCAAATCTTCTCTCACGCTGCTCTGAGGTACCTGACTCTTCACGGCTCATATCCTCTCAGGAGTAAGTTGCCCAGCTCCTCTACATCTATGGAAATCCTGGAGTCTACCACATGGCCTCTCTTGCTTGTTAGGGTAGAAATGCTTCCAAGGGCTGACTGTGACCTTGTGATAATACTGCCCAGTTAGGGGGAGGCCATTGTACTGAAATCCTTCCCTGGCCCAGGCAGGGACTGCTTGGTCCCAAATGGCACCTTAGACATTTTTGACAGCATGTGTCATGCCATGATCATTCTCTTGGTTGCACACTGCCCAAACCTGCCACCACAGTCTGGCCCAGGACAAGGCAGCCTGGACCTGATCACCTGGGCCATAGTGCTCTTTCCTCTTGCCTCACCTTCCCAGTCTTTCCGGTGTGAGACCTGGGAACCTGTAGCAGCTGGCCTGTGAGGCTGCAGTGGTGTAAGGATTGGCATGTGGACATGAAGGCCATATCAGTGATGTAATGAACATATTCAGGGTGAAGCCTGGGTTATGGACACCCTAGACAGGCCCTGGGACTATGAAGCAGCAAGCAGCAACTTCTAATGCTTCCATCTATGGAATAGAAACAAACATCTCTCCATAGCTTTGAGATGCTTTCCCTACCCAATGCTGACTGTCTCCCAGCTGTCTGATGAGCTTATGGTATGGTGTGGTGTGTGAGCCTGTGTCTGACTCTATCAATCAGCTGGTAGAGGGGATCTGGGCATCTTAGTCACCAGGTGTTCCTTAGCAGCCTGTATAGAGCTGCATCCCACACAGGCCCTTCTGTAGACCACTGTGGACAGTGATGCCTTCATGTCTTGATTACAGCAGGAGGAAGCTGGAGATTGACCTAATGCTTCATCCTTTGGGCTGGCCATGGTTTCTTAATTAACAGCACAAAGGCCACATTTTGTCTTTTCTCTGTACTATACTTCAAAACTAGTTTTTTGAGAGAAAAAGTTTGTACTTTTCATCACAGTGGAAACAATGTGGCCTGTTAGTAAGGCTTGTGTATGCATGTGTGACATATATATGTGTACATGTATACTTGTGTGTGTGTGTGTGTGTGTATGCCAGAGGTCAAAGTCAGTCAGCCTCTCTATCAAGATAGGGTCTTATTATGTGTCATTGGCTGGTTTGGAATTCACAGAGACTCACCTGCCTCTGCCTCCCAGCTGCTAGAATTAAAAGCTATCAGGCCAGTAGTCCCCCTTATTTTTTGAGATAGGGTCTCTCACTAAAATTAGAGCTAGCTGATTTGGCTACTGAACCCCAAGGATCCTCTTTTCCCTGCCTTCTTTGTGCTGGCAATACAGCAATGCATCATTGCACCTGGCTTTTTACAGTTGCTAGAGATCCAGACCCATGTTCTTATGCTTATTTGGCAACAACGTTGCCAACTGTGTCCTCTCCTCGGCCCTATGGGTCTGTGAGAATGGCTCAGTACTGCTCCATGCAGACCCAAGCTTCTGCTACAGTTGAGCTGTAGATGTTTCCATGTTCCTGCCCGTGACTGGAAAGCTGGTCCATGCAGCCTCTGTGTGCTGCTGCATCCTTCCTTCTAGAAACACTGTCCCCACCTGAGAGGACTAGCACACATGCGTGCGCGCGCGCGCGCGCGCACACGCACGCACACACACACACACACACACACACACACACACACACACACACACGGTGACAAACGATGGCAGGGCTTCCTTGCCTGCAGGCAGGGATGAAAGGCTAAGCGAACACAAACATTTACAGCATAGGGATTTGAAGTTACAGCCTTTGTAGCCATCCTGCAGGCACTGCATGTGACCAGTGTGCTTCTGTGTTCATATGACCTACACTTATCATGTGTTGGTGGGATGGTGGGCTATGGCATGCACACTGGAGGCACCTATGGGCAAGTGACAAGTACACCATGGAGAGCACACACGTCCTGCAGGTTATGGTCTGAGAAGCGGGTCCAGTCAGAGCTGTGAGGGAGACAGTTTTTCCAAGCAAAAGATAATTAGTGACGTTAACTAAGCTGCATGGACATGCCTGAAGGCGGCCTGGAGACTGCCTGACTGTGTTTGGAAATTCTCATCAATAACCTTGGCAGCAAACCATCCCCTGTATAGAGAGTCCCAGGTTAATTCTATAAATGCCTAAAGGAGAATGCAGCACGGGCAAGTCCGGAGCATTACCTAGGGAGGCATGGGCCCAGAAAAACCACACCATCCACCTCCTTGGCATCTCCAGGACTTCAGCTGGGGTCATAAGCCCCTGCTGTGCATACAGGAGGGTTGGTAAATAGGTCTTCTCTTGGATGGAAGGCAGGCTGGTGTCTACCCACCTTAATTTGAAAGAAAAAGACTCCTTAATATATGCAAATTCTGGACGGAAATCTAGTAATTATCAAAGATGCCATCTGTGAGACAGCGCTTCAGTGAAAATAGCCTAGGCTGTCAGGACAGCCTGGAGTTCACAGGGAGAGAGCCCTTCCTAGCAGCTCGTGACTCAGCAACCAACAGGTGATTGATTGCTCAGGAGGGAGAAAAGCCCGTTTGACAGGACACTCTGGGTATCAGGTGCTGCTGTAGGGTCAAGAGGAGCCCACAGAATTCCTTTCAGATCTTCCCGTACACACGGAGAATAGGAGCTTGTGCTCTGCCTGCCCGGAAGGCTGGACTTCAACAAGGGAGAGTGTGCTGTGTTTATTTGTCATCTTTTTTTTTCCATCCAAATTATTCTGCAACAAGAAAAAGCCCCAGTACATAAACTAAAACATATTCCCACGTAGCATAGGGGAACACTGTGTCATATGGCATTTTCAGGAAAGGACTCTGTGTCTTTCTAGAATGAGTTCAAGTCTGTGTGGAGCAGGCCCTGTGTCAGTACAACAGCATCCATGTCTGGGGCAAGATGCTTTTTCTGTGTCTTTCTAGAGAGGTCAGTTAGTTTAGGGCACCTGGATTTTTTTCTTGGTGGCCTCTCATGTGTTGAGAAAATTGTCAAGGAAGTTAGGGGCAATTTGTGTCCAGCTCCTAACAGGAAGTGTATGAGGTCAGCCATGGAAGAAGGGTGTGACTTTGCATGTGGCTCCCAAGGTGACAATTGTCAGTGACTTGCTTCTGCTCTTGGGAGGCAAGCATCCCAAGAGACTTCAGTGAGGGAGTGGAATCTGTTCCTGAGAAGAGACTGGTCTGAGGGAGAGCCAAGTCGTTGCTTGCAGTGTGGTGCGTGGTGACTTGGGTGAGACTCCAGACCAGACTGCCCACGTGTGCGTCCCAGCTCTGCTGCTTACATCGGGGTGGCAATGCACGCGTTCTGTGAATCTCCGTGAAGTGGGGGCAAAAACAAGGCTCCTCTGGCAGGTTTCTGGGAGGATCTAAGTCGATGCCTGTGACTCAACATTCAGTCAAGGGCAGCACTTCTCAGACACACAAGGAAAGCAGCACCAGTGGCCGAGGGAACTGGCTGTCTGCAGACCCTCAGTCACTCCAGGATGCTGCAAACCCCTGAAGCCAACGACCCAGAAGGGCTGTCCCTAGTGAATCAAGACAGCAGCTTCACCCACATCACACCTGTTTTGACATCTAGCCTCTCTAGTTACCCCTTTCTAGGTAGAGCCATAACAACTAGGATTTAAAAAGAAAAAAAAAACAATTGTTCTATAATCGTGGAGTCAGCATAGAAAGACAGGGAAAGTTCCAGGTGTGGAGGAAGAAGAGGAGGCCTTAACCCTGGAGTCTGCTTGGAGCCTCTGACCAGTTAATAAGTCAAAGCTTCCAATGTGAGCAGCATCTGCTGTGAGGGCTGCTGACAGAGGTGGTCCTTTTCCATAGAACATGTTTATGCTAAGATAGTAATCAGCTGTGCCTAAGGCTGAGGCCGAGGTCTGCATGGCCTCCAAGTGTGTGATGCTGTGTTTAAGGCTGAGGTCTGCATGGCTTTGCTTGTTTCCCAAATAATTTTCTAGGAATCGCAAAGAAAAAAAAGCTATTAAAAGTAAAAAATTCTTAGCTTCTCTGTAACCCTATGACCTAATGCTTTCCTGTTTCAGCACATCCTACCCAAAGCAAAAGGAACACCCTGTGATATCATTTAGATTCCTTACCAACCCTCAGAGATGGAACTCCGGAGGCCAGAGAAGCCCAAGTCCTTAGATGTGCCTCACTGTCTTCTTGCGTGCCTTTGTCTTTATGTGAAACTTCATGTTTAAAAAGATGTCTTTGAACATAAGGGGCTGGAGAGATGGGCTCAGTGGTTAATGAACCTGCTACACTTGCTGAAGACCTGGGTTTGGTTCCCAGCAGCCCCATGGAGGCTCACCCCCACCTGTAACTCCTGCTCTAAAAGATCCAACTCCCTATTCTGGCCTCTGAGGGCACCAGACTTCCACGTAGTACACATACATAAATCCTCAAACATTCATACACATTAAAAAAAAAACTTTTAAATTGAAAAAAAGTCTGTTAATGAGCTCTACTTCTGCTTCATACAGCTCAGCCTGTTATTTGCTGCAGAAAAGCCAAGTATCTGGTTTTGCATGAGTCGAGGTTCCTAAAAGGTTAAGAGAACTCCTCAATCTGCTGCAGGTGATGGTGTGGAGCTGCGGCTCCAGCCCTGCCATGACCGCTTCACCTCCTAGCTTCTAATCCATAGCACTGAGCCATAGCCGTGTGAGCTGTGCTGTTTTAAGACAGCCACATGGCACACATACGGCTCGCTAGGAAGGGTAAGAAGCTGAGGGTCTGTGCTCTGCAGCCAATCTCTCCTTTAAGCAATTGTGAAAGATTGATCTTTGGGGGTATATTTCCATCACATCCAGAGCCCGCTGTCTCTCTAGACTAGCATGTGCAGGGTCCCTGCAGTCCACACCAGCTCTGGACTGGGAAGCTTATGCCACCCAGAACAGGACCTTGGGGCATAAGGACACAGACTCAGCTTACAGAGATGCACACATGCCTTGTGAAACCATCATTGTCTCTTGCTGTGCAGCCGTTTGCTTCTGCTCCATGCTGAGCTCAGGCCCAGGGAGGCTTCTGCAGGGTCCTCCAAGTATTTTATGCTTCTTTATAGCACAATTTGCAAAGTAAGTTGAATAGGATTCTGGGGGCAGAAATCCATCCATACACACAATAAGCAAATGCCTCATTTCTCAGCTCTGCGTCTGACGGGGAAAATTACAGAGCGGGAATCACTCCCAGAGAAAAGACCTGTCACTCTCAAATTCCGGCAAAAGACCAGGACTACAAAGGCTGGGGAACGCTCCCGCACCTTTCGAGGAACAATCGGCACAAAACTGTGTCTGACGGAGTGTGCACACAAAGGCCGCCTGGGATTTTTAGGGTTATTGGTGGAGCATAATTAGTAGTATGGGACAAAAGTAAGGAAGAAACACAAAGGCACAGGGAAAATGGTTCATTATGATGTGCTGGGCGGGAGAGAGGCCAATTACTCTGCAAGCTGGATACAGCCCTAGGAGGCAGCCCTGAGCCCAGTGGCCCTGGGGGTGGCTGGTCTCCTGAGCAAAGGCTAGGGCAGTGGGCACAGCATGTCCCCTGGTGCCTGCCAGACCCAAATGGTGGAGAAGAGCCTCATGCTCCCCCGACCTCATGTGCGGAGACTGCAGGTTGTACTGCCTAAGGAAGAAGTCAGGCTGGATCCAGGTAGGGAGACTTGGCTTTCGCAAGTTGTAGGTGTCTTTTACTTTGTTTTCATTTGTGCTTTCCAATTTGAACACGAAATACTTTTATAATACAAATAACCAGTCAAAGTCATGTTTAAAATTAATAATGTTCTACATTCAGTGTGACGTTGACAAAGCATGCAAGGACAGGTTGGGAGGTGCGGCCTTTGGGGATGAGAAAGAACACCCAATGAGGGCTTCTTGTTTACTTACATCTCATTCATTGCATAATGTCATTTCAGTGATTTTTATGTCATCTTGTACTAAAGGTTGCAGAAGAGAACTTTCAGTCCTAAGTGAGGTTGACTACTTTATACAAACACTCCCACTGTGGATAGGGCAACCACTGCCTTCCTTACTCAAGCTAAAAAAAAAAAAAAAAAAAAAAAAACAATGGCAGGGCCCAGAGTGTCACTTATGCGCCACTTGTGACAGACCCGTTCTCATCCTAAATGGTGCCACCTCACCACCAGCTTCCAGCTGCTGTGGGTCCGGCACATCCAAGGGTCTCTTCGGAAGCTCTTAGCTTCAAGGTGCCCATATACACATGAGTTTTCATACTTCCACATGGGCACATGCTGGTACACCCATGCATCAGGAAGACATCCTCGGAGCCGAGATCAGCAAGACGGCCGCTCAGGAGGCCTCGCTGCAGGCTGACACTTACCTGGCCTCCCGGGATTCCCTGTGCACTGAAGCAGTGCACACACAGCTGTGTGATCTGAGGTCCTGTATGTCTCAGCTTTGTGACTAAAGCCAATCAGGACTGGGGTAGCAATTATCAAACAGAAGTGAGTAACGTTCCCCTTCTTATGTTTCCTCAAATAAGACTTAACACAGACGCATTTTTGACTGGCACAAGAGAAAGATGGCTTCCACTGCTCCTCTCAGTCTGGAACTGTCTCAGCCACATCTGACACAAATAACAGAAAGACAAGATCTCTACTGCAGGCACCTAGCAACTTCATGCTCTTCTGTGCACATGTCACAGCCAGCCATAGTGGAGCCATGCCTGCGCTGCTTCAGTCCATCCTGCCTCCCAGATCAAGGAGAGGATCATTCCTGCCTGTCTTCTGACCCCAGGATGGAGGGCCACAATCAGAGCTTCAAAAGATACTTGCTTGTGGCACCCAGGTAGAACGACAGCATACTTTGGGGGTCCTGGACACCCCATACCAGGGAGCAGTTTGAATCTTTAAAAGACCCACCAATTGGAATGGGATCCAAGTCCTGCCAGCAGCAACCCAAGCTTCCTGTCTGATCTGTGAGAGAAGGCTTGACTCTCCATGGCCCTGGAAGAGAACTGGGAATGTAATTTCCTGCCCCACTGCAAAGTATCAAAGAGGCAGGCATCTCTTCTGACCTGCAGCAGCCCAGGGCCTGCGGGGGAGGACTTGAAACTAAGTCACTCTGCATGCTCAGCAACTGCCAAAAGTTACTGACCAACATGCCCCAGAGCTCAACCACAGCCTTCTCCTGCAAGATTTCATCTGCATTTCTCCTGCAGAACAGCCCCTTGAAATCAGGGAAGAGTTGCAGGAGTAAAACCATGCAGAGAAAACAACTTAGCGAGTACATGCGCTCTTCCGTAACCTGAGACGGAGATGGGCTTCACCTGCACATGGGGTCTTCAGATGGAGAAGAGGGGACATTGAATGTGTCATGCTGAGAGTCATCCAGGTCTTATAGGGGGTGAGCTCGCAGGGCAGGAAAATAAAATCCCTGCTTCTAACATCTGAGGACTCCCCACACAAGGAAGTTTCAAGAGCTCCCTTCTTCTTGGAATAAAAATAAGAAGAAAGCAAGTCGTGAATTCCAAGTACACAGAGGCCTCAGAATCCCAGCAAGTGAAGGTAGCCATGGCACCCTCCAGAGGCCTCTGCTTCATATTCAGAGAATCGGAAATACTAGAGCAGCAAGAAATCAATCATCTATCTTTTGGGGACAGCCTGGGCATGACACAGAGTGGGGCTGGGAACAGGCGCTTTCCATGAGAACTTCTCCCCATCTTCTTGCCTAGCATTCTTTTTAGTAAAAGGCAACGGGCAATCATTTGTCACCACTGTTGTCTTCACTGGCAGCATCTGAGAATACTTCTCACACACTCTTTCAGACTCCAGAAATCACGCACGGTGGTTTTCAAGACTTGGAAATGTTCTCCCTGCACAGTGACTCTTCATGCATCAATACTGGTTCACCCTATCGACTGGTTTTCATTGATCACCTGCAGGCCCCTGCCAGGTGCTGCAGACTGTGCAGATGCCACCCTCTGGGAAGCTCAGGCTGGCTTCAGCCCAGTGCTGGAGGGAGGGCAGGTCAGATGGGAAGTGTGGCAAGCACACATGTGCATGACTGCAAATCAGAGGAGTGTGCTGGGGGAGAAAGCCACAGGGCTCAGCTTGGTGTTCAGACGGGGTTAGTCCCCTGGGCCAGGATGGGGTCCGAGCACAGAGAGCTGACAGATGGGGATGGTGGGCACCAAGGAGAAGCAGGGCCTCCCCAGGGTGGGGGTCAGAACAAAGGCTCAGAGCAGAAGAGCACAGGAGTGGTTTGAGGCTGGGAGAAGAGGGGCCGAGGACACAAAAGCGATTCCGGCTTCCATTCTGTGGCTGCTTAATTAAGCCAAAGGGCAGGGCCATGGGGGGCAGTGTGCTGAAGCAGCTGCTCCAGACCCTCACGTCATCCTGGGCCCATAGCCCCCCTTTCCCCTTCCCCCTCCACCAATGCAGATACCAGTGAGCATGGGAGTGCTGAAGCTTGTGTCCCCAGGTTCAGGTGGCAGTGTGCAAGTCCCTGCCCAGAGGGCTTCACAACTATGAGGCTGCTGAGGGCCCCTCTGCACCTGAGGAACAGAGTCTACACCTCTGTGGGAGGAGAAACTTGTTCAGAGTGCGGGACTGAACCCACAAGGAGACTCGCCTAGGACACTGCTGGGAAGCGCATCTTTCCACTACAGCATGGCTCTGGTACACTGCTTCACTGGGAGTCAACTGGAAACGTGGAACTGTAACCAAGAAGGCAAGGGTGATGGGTCCCCAGTGGAGCACCACCTCAGGACGAAAGCAGCTCTCCAGGGGGAGTGGACAGTTGCTCTGCATCTCAATTTCACACTGGGGAGGGAGTCACTTAATTCTTAGTGTTTTTCTTCTCTGTTGCATCTGGTAAGAGGAGATCTGGGTGGGGGTGGAATAACATGGAAATTCACAAAGTATGAATAATTCCCATTGGAGTTAACTGTCTTGATTAACTTACAAATCTCTGTTTTATTTTCTCCTACTTAAAACCTTTCTGTTTTGGTGTGGGGCACTGGGCATGCTTGCCATGACTACATCACTTGACTTCAGAACACATGATTTCTGGCTTCAGTATATTTTAAGAGCCTATACAAGGGTATTCTGTGGGTGCTTCTTCCTGTAAATTTATTATGCTTTACTGTCTTTGGGGAAAAAAGGTAAAAATGACAAGAGTCTTTACCT
>PVIU01016563.1:0-44618 GCA_004026605.1 Ondatra zibethicus | reverse complement strand
GAGAAGGTTCCATGAGATGCTGAGAAGAAGGTATATTCTTTCCTGTTTGGGTGGAATGTTCTATAGATGTCTATTAAATCCATTTGATTCATTACATCTGTTAGTTCTCGTATTTCTTTGTTAAGTTTCTGTCTGGTTGACCTGTCCATTGGTGAGAGAGGAGTGTTGAAATCTCCTACTATTAGTGTGTGGGGTTTGAGGTGAGCTTTGAGTTCTAGTAATGTTTTTTTTTTACATATGTGGGTGCTTTTATATTAGGGGCATAGATATTCAGGATTGGGACTTCATCTTGATGAATCTTTCCTGTTATGAGTATGAAGTGTCCATCTCCGTCTCTTCTGATTGATTTTAGTTTGAAGTCGATTTTGTTAGATATTAGTATAGCCACACCTGCTTGTTTCTTAGGGCGGTTTGATTGAAAAACCTTTTCCCAACCCTTTACTCTGAGATAATGTCTGTCTTTGTGGTTGAGGTGTGTTTCTTGTAAACAGCAGAATGTTGGATCCTGTTTTTGTATCCATTCTCTTAACCTGTTTCTTTTTATAGGTGAGTTGAGTCCGTTGATATTAAGCGTTATTAATGACCAGTGGTTGTTCATATCGGTTAGTTTTCTTTTAAAAATAAGGAGATTTTATGGAGACGTTTATAAGGTTTATTGTCCGTATAATGTATAATACAGAGCTAATACTGCAGACATAAATGACAATGGCTGTTTCTGCCCACAGATGATGAAGATGGCATGGACTGCATGGACAACGAGCGGCGGCCACATTTCCCTCAGTTTTCCTACTCTGCAAGTGGACGAGAATAAGTCTCTTTCATTCTGTTCTACACTGTCATCTTAGATTTTTGTCACTAAGAATGATTACTGGACATCTCCACCAGTCCTCGCTCTTACAGATAGCAGGGGCACTTCTGACATCCCTGACCAGCCAAGGGTCTTCACCCTCACCACCTTTCACCCACATGAAAACATATACACAGACACTCCAGTTTTTGTTTTTGCATGAAATTGTATCTCAGTCTAAGGTCTCATGCTGTTGCTGCTACTGTCTTACTATTACAGCAATTTTCAGAAGTAATTTTACAATCTTTGGGAGTCACAAGCCCATCGTTCATTTGTGATCAATTGTCATCTTCTTTCAGTTTTTGTTTTTCCCTAGCAGTGAAGGCTGAATGAGATACACTGATTCTAGGTACATTTTTAACTTTCTAGAAGATACATCAAGAACTAATTAGACTAAGAAGATGTAGTTTAATTGTTGAAGGGTGGTGGTGTGCATATGTAAGAGTATAGCAACGCATGTCTGACCAGTGCATAAAGCGTGTATTGCTGATATTTGGCTGGAAATCCTTAGGAAGCATTGAGAGGACTGAAGGGCTGATGAGATACACATGGTTTTTAATTCCTGCTGGATATTGTGGAGGAAGCCCAGGGTCACTCATGAACACCCAGACTTCCTGGGCAAATGGACGTTGTTCCACCAAGTACTGAAGGTGCAGAGTCACCTAGAGGGTCTTAGGATCTACATTGTACCAGAGAGTATTTTGCCCCTGGGCTTGGCAACCTTTTTCCCTTCTTGATATTTATGACCTCTGATGGCTGAAGAATGTAGACAGTATAATGATCCTGCTGTCGCCAAAATCTATACACCCAGGTGAACAGGTGTTTGCCTTATCAGTTTTGAAGTTTTACTTTCAGTTATAGGTGAATTAGCTTTTTCTCAGATGTTAAAATTCTGAATGTCCTTTAATGATTTTGTTTATATTATAGTAGTATTTATTTTTTAGTGATAAGAAGTGTATTGTCATGTTAGCAGACGCAGCTCCAACTCACAGGACATTGACTGCGGTTTCTTTTGAACCATGTGCAAGGAATGTACACACCCATTAGAATCATGCACTTTTTCTCCTTTGTACAAAAAATTGGTAAGGCTCTGGAATTATATCTGTTGGTTAGAATCTGGCTTTGGGAGAAGAGATGCTGTAATTAACCCCTTGGTGCCGAAATGAGAAAAGCCCCAACTACCCAGTGCCAAGGGGTTGGTAGAGCAAATGGATGCTGATGGTGGCTCATTCAAGTGGATGTGTGGGTATGGCCTGGCATAAAGTCATGGAGAAAGCTGAGACCCAAATGATGATAAGAGATGAACTTTACTTGGCAAAATGAACACATCACAAATATTTACACAGTAGGAAGCAAAGGATAAGAAGCTGGTGTGTTTATTCTTATCAAGGTACATTCATTACTGAATCAAGCCATCAGGGAAAACAACAAAACAAAACACCTCTAGCTTTTCTTTTTCTGTACATACTCATGTCTCCCAATCCCAAACATTTCTCACTGAGAGGGGACATGTATGCAAACCTCATCTTTCTCCTTCATTAATGATGATCTTCAGATTAAACCCTTTGGTGCTAGGAGCTGACATTTTCCAAAGCAGACTATGAAGTCCAAGGATCAAAGCCTTTCTTGCAGCAAGCAGGAGGGCATCTACTCCAAGGAGTGATCACGGAGATGTATTCTAGTTCCTGACAGCTCCCAAATGGAAGACTACAGCGTGACATAGTATTGTTACTGCATTGTCATTTTGAGTAGAAAGTCATGTTCTCATGCAGAGGTCTTAGCCTCTAGGCTCAGACTTGGGGAAGCAGAGCCGCTGCTGGCAGTGGCTGGCCGCTGGGACTGCTGGGGTTTAAAGGGCATTTACTAAGGCAGCTAAGACGGATTCAGACATAGATTTTGTCCTAATTTTTCATGTTTCTACCTGAGTGAGTTTATCCTTAGTATGGAGTAGGAAGTTAAAGTAAACAGATGTTCCTTTTTGCATCTGTAGTCTTCTTTTTTCCTACTTGGAATTATGTTGAATGTTTCACACTGACAGGAAAATAGATTAGATGGTATGTCCTTTAAGTTTTCTTGCATCCATTCTGTAAGAAAGAATTGTAAGAGGAAGAAAAGCAAGCTGAGCCTGGCTGATGTTCAGAGCATTTATCCCTCAGAGGGAGCAGACACTGTACACTGAGCACACAGCTTCTTTTGTTCTGTCTCTCCTCCCCAAGTCTTAAGGTGACTTCATGACCTTGGCCAAGGCTGCTTTCTAAAGATTAATGAGGGGGCACTGGCACTGACAATGCCTCAGGCTGGCCACTCCTCACACCTGGCCTTTGGTCCCCATCCATTTGAGGGCTTTCTCTTCCCATCCCAGGCTCTCTGAGTGTCACAGCAGGCGTGTTCTTGGCTTTGATTTCGAGAATTTTTCCCTTGCAACCCCAGATGACAGTTAAATGGCAGAAGTAGAACAGAAGGGAGAGATGTGGGGAAGAGATTCCTATATCTAAGCTTAGGGTTTAGATAACTGAAATGGTTTGTAACCTGGAATCATTATGTGTGGATGCAGTTCTGGCCTTGTGATTCCAGCTCCTACCAACTCCAGCTTTCCCTCATGTCATGTAGGGCTGTCTGGAGGAAACTGACACTTCTGCTCAGATTGCTTGCAGGGTTGCTCACAGCTTTGCTCTCTACACTAATGACATAGCATTATTCCAGTATTGTCTCCATTCCCATACCTGACCTTGAGCTTCTCAAGGGTGACTGTTCTCACAGGGGCCACATGCTTCTCCTTTCCTCACTAACTGCAGGGTCTTTACCACACCTCAGTGTACACACTTTGCTGCTACTGTCTGTACTGTCTACATCACAGTTCCCTTAGCTTGCTCCTGGTAGTGCATTACAGGCAAGCATGAAATGTAAAGTATTTATTTAAATAAAAAGAAAACCTCTGAATTGGTCATCGAGTCACCTCCCTGGAGATTTGTAGTTTGTAACATATTTTGACTTTCTAGTTTTTCTGCTAGATCCATGCAAGATCTGGTCATCTGGTTAAGGGTTTGGAACAGACACAGATATGAACATAGATGCTGTATCATTGTCATTGCTGGTCACACTACAGACCTTCGTTTCCTTACATATATGACCCTTAGGATATAAAATAACCACAAAAAAATGGCTTTGTACACACTCCACCCTTAGAATCTCACAGGCAGTTGCTAGGGACACACATTACTTCCTTCATACAGACAGCTTGAATAAAGCCCTGTGTCAATCTGCTACTTCTCTGCTTGTTGTTGTTGGATATGGCTCTGTAATTTCAGAAAACTAAATTTTGTTCTTTTCTGGAAAAAAATTATTATAGCCCCAGCTGGTATTAACCAACCCCGTATGAAGGTGTGGCAGGTAGATAGGTAAATTCATCTTAGAAACACATGGGATCATTTCTATGTAAGTAGAAATGCCAATAGCATGCTCAGGTGAACTAATGGTGGACTAGGAGTGGAGTTACTGGCCACAGCACTATGTTTCAAGACACAAGGGTGCCAGAGACAGAGGATGCCATAGACCCTAAAGGTCCTAGTAAGAAACAGTGTGGACCCAGAATCCTCAAGTAATGTAGCTTGTCACTAATGTCTTCCTGATAACATACTGCTCCACACACTTCCTTTGCAGTGTATCTTTAACCCTTATGGCAGTTTATACCTTAGACGTAAGTAATCAATGGCTAGAATGTCTGGATTACGCTGAAACATTTTGGATGGGGCATATTTCTGATTTTACCTCATAAGCTACAATTGTAGAACTTGGCTTTGCTCTTGTGATTTCAGCAGAGAGAGGCATGACTTTTGTGACCAGTTTGTCAGACATACATGTGTATTTCTCACAGCCAAATTTGGGGACATTCTACATGTGCTGTCCTCAAAATCAACTGGGGTTGACACATCCAGGAGGCTGAAATAAAGTGACCTCTATAACTCTTTAAAGGTGCTATTTTTAGAATATTGTATAATTTATTCATGGTATACATAAAATAGAAGGGCAGATAAAATATGTGACAGCTTTATGTCTAGCATATTTGATGAACTCAAACTTCTGACTCAGAATAGAAGTTGTTTGCGGCTTGCACCTTTGATGCCCCAGAAATGAGGATGGCCTGTGCATTGTCATGGCACCACCTTCTTCGCCTACACTGCACGATGGTGAGGGGCGGGCTGAGCATGTACAAACCAGACTTCTGCTGAGAGCCCTGGACTGCTGGCTAGGAAAGGAGATAAGGGTGAGCTTGTCCCACATGCAGCCTTGCCTGTAGTGTTTCATCCCACCTCAAACACCATGATCATCTCAGCATCCAGGATTTTTTTTCTTCTCTCTCTCTCTCTCTCTCTCTCTCTCTCTCTCTCTCTCTCTCGCTCTCTCTCTCTCTGTGGTGCTGGGAAAGGAACCCAGGGCCTCACACAGATTGGGCAAGTGTTCTGCCACTGAGCTACACCCCAGACCTTCCAGTGCCCATTTGTATTCCTTTAAAGCATTTGAGGGCTTGACTGTATAGTAGAAATACTATTTTAGACTAAAAATATGATCTGTGTACAGATATTTGATATACTGTTAAGTAAATTTTCTAATTTCACATACATTTGTTTTTAGGCTCCTCTCAAATAACTGCTATTGAAGACTAAAATCTGACACCATCGAGCCAAAGATGCCTTTTTTGGGGGGAAGGGGGAGGGGGCTGTTTTGTGTTGTTCAGAGAATGGAAAGAATAATGCAGCGTGTTTCCTGAGTGCACAGTTCGATGGTGAATACTGGATGCTGGCTAAAGGCGTGCATAATCTTTATATCACAAAAGGGAAGAACAGTGGATGGCAGCAGGAGAGATGGTCTTCAGTACACTTTGGCTGACTTACAACCTGTGCCTTTGGTGTGTTTTGTCTGTCACTGCTACAAGATGAAAAGGAAACAGAATGACTCAAGTCTTTAGAGAGGTCATTTTATTAATCCCGTGCATACTCTAGAATAGAGACAGTGACTTGAAGTTTTGAGCACACACTCAGTCAACTAGCCTGAGCCAGTTCACGCTGAAGCACTCCCTGTCTGTAGCACAGGGACAGAACCATGGCATGAGGACCAGCCCCCCTGCAGTCCCAGGTGGTGTCTCCCTGGGGAGGTTTTGGTGCACTGTGGCACATTAAGTACAAATCAGATGAATGTACATATCTCTTTGTAAATCATTTATTTCACTCTGTTTCATCCAGGTCAGCAATCAGATTGTGGCATGCTGGGTAACTGGAAAAAAATGATAATAAAAAGTAAGTTTAAATAGATCATGGGTATTGTTTTCTCATTTGCTAGTTTGGTCAGCTGTTATTGCTGAAGTTTTGGAGAAAAGGTTCTTGTTGCTAAAATGTGGAAATCGTATGTAGCCAACTGTATTGAAAATTTGTGCCTCACTCCTTGCCACTGAAGACTAAAGCAAGCCCTTTTTGTGTATAAGTATCAGGCTAGTACCTCTAATGCTTTTCTTCTGAAAGCAGACTGTACTCCAGGCCTGTGTATACCTTTACCTAAGAAGAGTTGACATTATGACAATGTGTCCAACTATTTGTTAGAAACAGATCTGACATTACAATGGGCTTTAAAGTAGGGGAAAATTAGAATGTCAGCCAGTCTATATGGACTAACTCAAAGGAGCCTCTGTTACCTGCAGCTTCTTGTAACATATAAATGCCTTTTTACATATTGGCACCCAACCCACATGCTGGAAGGTGTGACCCATGATGCTAAGGTCTCATTTCTAAGATTTTGCACTTACTGGTATGGAGAGAGCCAAGGGTTGGGAAAGTGCTGAACACCATTCCCCGATGACTATTCTGACTTTGCATACAAGTTCTGCTATGCTAAGTATTATCAAATGTCTCCCTATTTCTGCAGTGTCTTTAGTGGAAGATGGCCAGCTACAGTGCTATGCGAGTTTGGGGAGGGTTGTCTGTGGTGGTCTAGAACTGCAGTTTCCACTGGGCCAGCACCCACCCTAGCTCTAGAAACCAGGGGAGAGCTCTGCTGCCTGGTGGAAGCCATGATTACATATTGGGGATTTCTGAGTTGGAAACCCATGGGAGACATACTGGAAATATATCCCCCCTTCCTTCATGGAAAAAAATCATGTGTGCATTTCAGGTAGATGTATGAGTACCATGGTAGTGAATTTTTATTAACTGTTATGTGAGTAGAGTGGTTTCCACACAGGGAATGCAGGGGCTGTGGCAAAAGACAAGATCATTTCAGGATAGCATAAGGTTAAAAAGATGAGCTTATTGGAGCTTGTGGAAGCTCTGTTCTTAGACTCTTCAAGAAGGGTCCTTGGGACATCTGTCAGTCACCAAAGCCTGCCACAGAGGGTCTCCATTAAAGCTGACACTAACCCTCACTGAGCAAGCAGATACTGATTCTGAGAGTGACTTGCTGGGATGCTCTCCCCAGTGCTCCGAGGATAGCCAGATAGGACAGGCTGCCTGGTATCCTGGGTCCCTAGACATTGGGGCTTTTAACCCAAGAAAGTGGGTGACTGAACAAGGATGAACACAGACCATGACATTTCAGAAGACAAAATGAATGCACTTGGGCAGAAACTCTCCACTTGAGTGCAGACAGTGGCATAGACTCCTGTGGCAGAGTGAAGCTTGCAACAGGATCTTTATTAACCCAGTTCCAGGAAATAACATTTCTCAGTCTTTTGAGTGTTTGTGGCTCCAAGGTCATCTAGTGATGTGTCATCACTGAGCTCCCTGTTGACTCTTGTCCTGCTCTTCTGACTGGGGACAACCTCCTGTGATGACACAGTGGGAGGCAAAACAGGAACACATGAAGTCCCCTCCTCCTGGAGGTAAGGGCTGTCCCTCTCCCATCAGTGCCAGCCTCCATTTCAGGTAGACACTCTGCCTCCTTACTGCCAATGCACATCTTCTTTAAGCCTTGTACTATGGTGCAAGGTAGGTATTGGCCTGAGTGTAGCACTGCCACACTGTCTACTAGAGTGACATTTTCAGTGCTGCCTGAACTCTGCAGTTACCCAAAGACATAAAAAGGTGAGTTCCTACCACTATCTGACATATCTGCTGTCACTTGTCGGGGTGTTACTGGTGTGTCTTTCTGTGGCATCAGTCCAGAAGAGAAGATGTGTGTCAAGGGAATGTTTTTAGTTTGGAACTTCAGCTTGAGCCTTTGACAGCCATCTCCTCCCTCCTGCCACCTCACCTGTTACTATGACCCCTACTGTGCCCCCCTGAATCTGTGACTGCCCTTGGAATAGAACAGACATCCCTTTGCTTTCCTGGATGCAGCCCCATGTTTCCGACCTACGTGCTTCTTGTCACTTTTAACTCCTATCAGAGCCTTTCCCCCAAAACCTTGGGTTTTATGCCTAATTTATTTCTGATATTTACTTTAGACTTGGAGTTTAGGAAGCGAGTTGCATGGGGCGACCCAAACTGCTGTCCAGTTGGCTATGCTTAGGGTTCTCAGTCCTTGCACTGCTGGGGCAGATTCCTGGTTTGTAGTCTTGGCCACATTTCCATTTATTTCTTTGCCTCACTATGTGGCCCAGACTGGCCTCACCTCAGTCTCTTCAGTGGCTGCCCCTGCACAGGTCTTTGCCCTTTCACCCCAGTGTCCAACAGCCCTCCAAGTCAACATTCTTTCTGGCTTTCTCTGTGCTCTTTATCCTATGTGGCCATGTCCACAAACATTGTTTGTCTGTGCCTCTGACAGTGGGCATCTACTCTTAAAAAGGTGGACACTTCCTCAGTGGTCCTTCCAAGCTTGTTCTGAGGTACACCCAGGCCCAGGCTCCACTTTGTGGCTTGCCATCCCTTCTGGTGCTATGGGAGACTCATGTACTCTGCTTTCCCATCATACCATATCTTCTTTGGGCAATACTCCTCCATCTTTCTTGGAGGCTATGAAATGACTTCTGTCTAATAGTCCCATGGTCCTGCTGTGATGTTGCTAGTAACTCTAAACTTAGTAGCACCTGGACTGGGCTCCAAATGGGACCTATCCTATATTTGAGGTGAAGAGCTGAGATCTTAACCTAGGCATGTGACCTCCAAGTACAGATCCTACCATGATTCTCAAGGCCTGCTTTGGCACATCATGAATTACTGAGAAGCTGGCACAGCAACATTATAAAGGGCAAGATGGGCTGCAACCCAGAATGGATCAACCTAGACAGAGAGAATAAAGGCTATGTGCTATAGACATCAGTGGGTTATAGCAATGAAGGTCACCTAGCTGAGCGAGTGGTAATGTCCACAAAGCTCACAATTCAGCAGTGCCCCCAGATCCTAGAGCAGTCTCCCCAGCACAGGCCAAGGCTTCTGCTAGGAATTACTTAGGCAGGAAGTCACAAGTCACCATAGACTAGCAGTGGCTCTTTGTTGGCCACTTGTCTGGGCTTCTGAGGATAGCTGCATTTCCCTTCCACTGATGCTCTGGCTCTGCCACCTCTGCAGAAGCCAGAGCAAGAAGAGAGAGAGGATGAAGAGGCCGCACCTCTGTGGACATGGAGATGGAGGCAACTCTGTGCTGGGCTCTTGTAGGAGTCATTTGTCAACAGAGCTCTTCCTTAGGTCAGTGTTGGCTTCTGTTTCCTCAGCACTTGCTCTGCACAGGGGCAGGTGTCTGTTTTATGGGAATCATATTTCCATGGGAAATACATCGTAAGGATTCCCAAAGGACAGACAGTGTCACCAACAGCAGGGAGTGGAGCCTCTGGTTGCCTCGTGTTTGAAAGTGTTAAAGATGAAGACAACATTGACATTTGGGGTTGCAATGTGACGGAGTTACAGTCTTTTAAAGGCAAGAACCACTTATCTCCACTGCATGTAATATTCAGTGTTTTGTTGACTTGTCTAATTGGATTAAAATATTTAGCTCCCTTTAAAAACTCGATTGTGAATTTATATTGTGAAATGTAATGTCTAACTCAGAAAGCAATAAGAGGAGCAAATGCATCAGAAGCGATATAAAGTTCAACATTTTTCATCACTGTTCCTATTCTTGGACAAAGGGAACTGTTAGAAGAGGCCTGCCGTAGATGGAGCCTGGTGCACTTTTTAGAATTAATGATGCACACGGCGCCTAGATGAACAACTAGGCTAAGTGTGTGCAGTTTCAACTGCTTGGGGAAGTATCTGTGAGGGATGCAGACCTTTTGTTAGAAATGCAGCCTGGGGTCTTATGTCATTCTCTTAAAAACACCCAGCAGCAGGCAGTTAATGACATCTTAGCTGCATATGTTCAAGTTGATTTAAAAAAATATGCAAGTCACTTTGGTTGACAGTGTCTTGTACACAGTTTTGAAAGAATCAGGGCAAACTTTAACAGAGTCAGTTTTTATTTGAAAAATATTTTCTGGGAATGTATCAGTGTTTATTTTTAAGACTGACAATTCGGGTGAAAATCAGGATAAAAACAAAAAAACAACAATTTGGTTGAAATCAAATTGTTTGTTTTCATCTATTTAGAATTCTTTCCAAAAAAATCCTGGTTTAGGAGGAGGTTTTGTTATTTATTGTATTTAGTATATTTTCTGTTCTTTCATAAGACACCATCTGTCTTGCAGGTAGTTAACTATGTGGGCCCTGAAGTCAGCTAGGCAAAGCCCCTAAGCTCTAAGAAGGACAAAGGAAGAGTGACCACCTCTAGGTCCCACTTTGGCTACCAACTCCCTACCAGCCAGTGGGTCTGGGCCACCCTCACTTGAGCTGCCCCTCTCCAGCTTCCATCCTGTGTCTGCTAGTTACAAGCAGGCCTCTCCTCCCCTAGAATCTGCCTCGTATGCTTGTTTTCAACTCTATTCAATGAGTCCTCTGATGTAATGAGATAATGTCGATGATCTTGCATATAATCACATATGGCTGCTGGATCCATGCACAACTTTAAATCAAATTAGAAAGTACATTCGCTGCCAAGAATGCTTAAAAGTCATAGGGCCAACTGATTAACCACTGACACGGCAGCTTCAGACTCTGTTTTCTAAACTGTGAGTGATTCATAAGAAGGGACTCAAAGGGAATCCCTCCCCAGACTAAATGCTGAGGACTGAACAGGCAGCCGGCTCAGGGTGGCAGCTATTGGTGGATGCCAGGCAGCTGAAAACAGTCATTACCCAGTAACTCCCAAACTCAAGTAGACAGACCGTTTGTGTTTTCTTCCCTCTCCCAGACCCAAGAACAGACTCTCATTTCCTCATGAGCTGGCCCCACCCTTCCTGGCCAGATGTCAGTCTCTGGGCTTGGGCTGCTGACCCCTGACCCTGCTGCAAGCTGTCAAGCCTTGCCTAGTCCCCAGGGACCCATGACCCTCACCCACAAGCCACCTCCACACTACTACTATGGTAATTCTGGCTCTCCCCAGCTAGGCAGCTCTGCCCTCACAGCAGTCAGGCTGTGAGAGGACATGGGCTACTGCCAGGATAAGATGAAGCTAGGATGCCGTACCCACTCAGGAGGTCAGTTGATGATAAGATGAACCTAGAATGGCCGTGCCCACTCAGGCGGTCAATTGACGGCTTTCTAGGGGCTCTTTTCTAAAAGTTCCTCCCAGTGTGTAAGTCAGGAAGCTAAGAGAGCGGCCGTTTCCAGTCAATCCTGAGGAGCACAGTGCAGCTGGAGGGTCATCCTGCACTCTGGATAGTGACTTTCCTGCTACACAGCAGCTATGTAAACTCTCCAGCCGGAAGTGGCATTGGCACAAGGTCACAACCAGGACTGTTTTCCTCCATGGGCATGAGGCTGTGTGTGACTTGGAATCTAAACAAGCTATTTAGAATAATCAAGGCTTAGAAACAAGGCATTTCCTGTTGGGAGCCCACCGTTCTTCCTCTGCACTGGCCAGGGCTTAGGACGTAGAGCCAATCTGAGCAATGTGCCTAAACTCCCAACCAGCTGCCTGGTCAGAAAATGCTCACTCTCTTTTGGGTACTGATCAGACAGAGATTTTCAGAGTTTGACATGCAAAGTTAAGCTATTGCGCTTAATTCATCCAGGCTGAGAAAATAGAAACCTTCACCCTCACATCGCCATGTTGCACACAAAGGCAGCTGCAAGCCTCATGCCCAACAGTCCAGCTGAGGACAGGTTAAGGCACAGCTGTTCCTTCCAGAGCCCTCTGGAGCCACTTCCCCACCAGTTACAGAGTCAGCCAAACTTTGCCTTCTTACTTCAAGGGTTCCTTTAAAAACTCAGTTTATAATTCATGTTGACTTCAAGACAGAAATGCATCACAGAGGCTACCAAGTACCAGCACACAGAGATCACTGCAACACTTGTGCCAAAAGGGTAGACTGTGGGCACAGGGCTGGTAAAGCCATACTGGTTTCTCTAATAGCTCCCAGCATCTGCAGCCAACATTACCTCTGCCAAATTTCTTTCATCTTGGTCATCTTAACTCCCAAGATAAAAAGTCCCATCAGAAAAGCTCCAGATAGGTCGGTATCAGAGAGCAAGGGGCAGACAAGTCATTTCTGTTGCCACTGGTAAGGGAAGAAAGACTTTTTCCCGGAATATTTTCTTTTAAAAGTGATCCGTGCAAATCCTGCAATGAATTTTCATTTCTCAGCCTTTTTATAGCCCAGGAAAAGGCTTCTAAACATCTTTGTTCCATGTTAAGACCTGTGTGCCGTAAAGAGAGCAGATAGAGTCCAAAGGCCAAGGTCATGTTAGAGAAAGGTCTGAAGTCCAGAGAGAAGGCAGGATTTATGCCATGGATCCCGATCCTTCATGACATGCAGCAGAAGCCCAGTCATTAAAAGGGGCTTTGTTGACTTTGGACTTTGATTAGGCAGTTCTCCCTCAGATCTGCCCACACACCTGTATTATAACCAAAATCAGGCTACTCAGTTGAGAGATGGCCTCAGCATTGGGCACAGTTGAGAAGGTGCTAACACCTTCTTCTGGCTCTATAGGACCTTCTCGGGAAGGAGAGAGGGTGACCTCAAGTATAGGATATTTCAGCTTACTGAGTTCTTGAGGTGCCAGTGAGTATGCCAGTATCCCAGTACATCCAGGTTTCCTCATTTCCATGGTGCTCATAAGGACAGCTCAGAGAACCATGGGTGACTTGGCCAGTGTCTTCAAATGGAATTGCTTCTGGCTCTAGAACCAAACTAAGACATCCTTTGTTCCTTTCCAGTAATCCCAACAGCTTATAAATGGAGGCTTCCAGACATACTCTGGGGAGTTAGGGATCACCAGAATCTCTCTCTCTCTCTCTCTCTGAGTGTGTGTTTATACACGTTCAAGACACAGTTGTCAGTGTCTGGCCTGTAACCCTATAAATCCATATTTCTACTCATTGCCTAAGTCCTCTGCCTGATGTCCAGTTTGGCTCCTTTACACCTGTGAACTCTGAGCAATTTATAAAGGGACTGAACAAGCTGAGTGTCAAGGCAGGTCAGGATTATCAGATCAAGGTCATTTTGAGTGGAGAAGGAAAGATGGTCTCTCATCCCTGTCACTTCCAATGCTTCCCAACTAATCAGGCACATGCCATGTGAAGTTCCTTAGAGCCCTCAGAGAGCACCTGGGTGCAATCCCAATTAAAGGCAGAAGCCACCCTTACAAGTCCAACAGCCACCTCTTTATCTTAAATTGCTTGATGGGTGTTGAGAATCCTCTCTGGTCTCCGGTGTAAGGAGAAGCTGCTGAGAAGAACAGCAGTTTCATGTCGCCCATCCAACTCACCTGGACTCTTTTCTGCCATTATCTAACCTGAATGGGGACAGCTTGGGCTCTGGAGTCAGACTTAGGTTCCATTTGTTGTGCCCCTATTTGCTAGCTGAATATGCTTGTTTGAGCCTCAGTTTCCCTATCTGCAAAATGGAGACAATAATATCAATTTTGCTGGCTTGCTTAACTGGACAGTGAGTGCATGTTCTAGACAGTGGACTTCTAAGCACTCTGCCATCATTCCCCCATCCCCAGAGCCACTGCTGCTGAATTTACTGAATTGGGAAAGGACATCTGATTCCATGGGAACACCTCTTCCTTCTAGGGCTGAAGTCCTCCAGTCCTCAGGGGCAGTTCACAGCTGTCTCCTCCACATGTCAGGCCTGACCACTGCTGCTCCCACACCCCTACATTCTCTGTCTTCCCCACCAGTGTTCCTGCATGGTGTGGCTGCCGTTGGTGTGACTGGGTGATACATGTGCCTAAGGCTGCTGGGAGACAAGCCTCAGCTCATACTTTTCCATGCTCATTCCAATTGGCAGGCCTGCTCTCCCATCTTATGATCTGACCCATGAGATCAGCAGGGATTTGGGCCTGTAACAGGGGAAGGAGAGGGCTCCTGTGTGCTGCCCAATCCTTGAGCTACAGTGGGCTTTGTGTGTGCTCTCTCATGGTCCTGGGCTGCCCTGAACCTGGCCTACAGTGGTCCCTGTGTGGATTCCCACTCTACACTGGAATACTTGGTACAGCTCATGTCCTATGTGTCCTCGCACCCTACCTGGGCTCGCAGACGGTCCACCTCCTCTGACAGGTTCTGTCGCTCCATGAGAAGCTGATTCTGCTTGTTGAGCAAGTGCACCAGCTGCTGAGCTGTGGCCTGGCCGTGCTTATCCAGCTGCCTGAGTCTGCAGAAAAGAATTGGAGATGGGTTCTGGGGACTGGTTGCTTTGGAGAGCACAGAAAACAATGAGAGGTGTCAGCTCCATCAGCTATGTGTTAATATTCCAGCACTATCCCGGAATACTCGAGTAAGACATGGCTTACTTTGGCTTATGTATTTATAAGTTTCAACCCATGATTAGTTCCCTGCGTTGATCCCACAATTAGCTGTATGGCTTTGGGTCTGTGGCAAGGCAGTTTCCCTTGTTTAGGTGTATGTGATAGAAGTCCTCACTTCAAGGAGGATAGGAAATGGAGAGGAAGCCAACCTCAGGAGCACACCCCCAATAACCCAACTTCCTCCCACTAGGTTCCTCCCTTTAGCACAGGCGCCTAAGAACAAAGCCTGCACAAAAACCACAGGAGATGGGCAGACAGTGAAGATGGAACCTTAACTGTGTACATAGCTGTGGAAGCTCCTGAGAGTGTATAGACATGCGAGTATAGGGGAACCACCTGGCTAGCACTGGGGCCGGCCATTGGCCAGCACTTGTTAAGCTAGACTGCCTTCTAGCAAATGACAAGGTAAGCAGGGTAACAGCCCCTCAACATGTTATTGAAGTTGGGTACAGAAGAAAACCTGAGGCCCTAGGCTCAAAAGCAGAGGTTAAAAAAAAAGAAAAAAAGAAATTGAGGGGCCTAATTGTTCATCTGGGAGTGGCTGGGGCAGACTGCCACCCTGGCTAGGGATGGGGTGGCGCTCCAGAAACACTGAACTAACCCCTGTAGCCGTAGGCTATGGCACTGCTGACCAGATGTCTTCAAAGATCCTAAATTTGTCCTTCTGCTGATAGGCTCTCCTCCCCAGACTTGCTAATTCACTCCAGCGATTATCCTCATCTGTCCACAAACAGCCCAGGCAGTCACACGAGCACACGTGCCCATGGAAGGCAGCTTTGCGTTAAATTTAGAGTGGAGTTGCCACCCAGAGCTTCTCTGGAAAGAAAGGCACTGTGCAGTCTTCCTCGGCCCCCATGGGCGGGAGCAGCACTGCTGAGTGCGGATGGCACAAGCTCCATGTGCATTTCAAATGCCAGGCTCCTGCACCTGGTGGCCCATGCATGCAGCTGCTGACTGGAGGGGCCTCCCTCAGGCTCTCCTCAGGTAGTGCTTCTGGTGGGTTCCAGCACAGGCAGCATTACAGAGCCACACCTTAAGGCCTTGGGACATTTTGTTTACTAAAAATGGGATAGTGTCTGGCTATAAGGAAAATGCATTTCTGGAAACCTGGCAATAGTTTAGTATTTTACACACACACACACACACACACACACACACCCACCCCCCAGAAAGCATGGTATAACTTGCCCCCATCTGCCTTTCTCTGTAAACACAGGGCCGGGCTGCAGTCACTGCTTCTGAGTCCCAGCCCCATCACCTCTTGCCAGCACTTAGTGAGCCCCCTGCTTCCACTCACATGAGGTCAGGGGTTCTCAGCTGGGGCATCCTACTGTGTCTGATGAGAACACGGAGGACAGTGCACTGCACATCAGTGCCCCCACCCCAGGCTTCCGTGGTCCTCTTCTATTGTTCAGATGATGGAAGGACCAAGGGGCCTAGCTTGGCTTTCTCCCCAATGACCCCATCAAGCCTGAGCTCACTGCCCAATAAGGGTTTCCTGCCTATGTCTGTGCCACATCCTCCCTCTGCCCTTGGAGAAGAAACCAGCATTGGGAAGCTCATGGGCTTCCACTCCAACACAAGGTCAAAGGGCAGGGGTTTCTTTGGAGCCAGTCTCTGTGCTAATCCAAGGAGGGGACTGACCGGCCTGAAGCTTGTGTGGACTTCTTTGCCTGGGGCCGCGCTGCTGCCTGGGCAGTCTGTGGACACTGTGTAAATCCCCTTTCTTTGTAGCACTGCTCTGCTGGAGCACACACCTGGAGTGGCTCCCACAGGGCCACTGACAGCTTTGTTTTTCTGAGAAGCAGTTAACCGTTCTGTGTTCCAGTCCAGCAGCTGAGAAGCACCATGGGGAGCCGCTGAGCTGTATAGCCCGCCCCAAGGTAGCTTCCCTCAGAGTAAGTCCTATTGAGGTAGTGGCTCTTGGCTTCCTGCTTCAGAGAACAAGTGGGGCAGGAACACTATGTTTATGAGCCATCTGGATGTTTATAAGCCTGGAATGAGGTGGCAGTCCATGCAGGACAGAAGTTAGCGCTGAGTACGAAGGTTTCCTGCATCGGCACCCATGCAGGAGGGGTGAGGTCCTGAGGGAAACCTGGATCCCTCCCTCCTGGAAGGAGCCATTCCTCTACCCAGGCCTCTCGTTGTTGCTCAGTCTGGTCTCAAACTCACTGGCTCAATGCTCAAGCCATGCTCCTGCCTCTCTCTGCCTCCGAAGTAGCTTTTGCTCTGACCAGACACCGTCGCACCAGACTTGGCTGTTGTTTCAAACCAGCTAGATCACTCTATGCAGTTGGTCTTGCATATGATTTTCCTCCATTAAAAAAAAAGCGCCCCTTTCTGTTTTGGGAGCAGCCCCAATATTGTCACTGCATATACTGCAAGGAAGTCAAACAAACTCAGAAACTGAAAAACACCCCAACTGCACATTTTCTGAAAAAAAGCATAGACAGAATTTAGAGAAAAGGGGTCTATTGAGGAACCCACTCTGCGAACTCTCTGAAAGCACACCATGTATGCCAGGAGAATGGACTTCTATTAATTTGAAAGCTGTTTTAGAAACGTTGCCTACCCAAGCCTGCACTGTATACTACAGTAGGGACTCTATTACAAGAAGCAGTTTCTTGGACAGTTCTATAGACAAATAAGCTATATGTCACTATAGTCATTTTTTGATGACCTAAACTGACAGCTGATAGCAGTCACCAACATTTGCTGAACCCCTGGACTTACAGCTTCACACTGATTATTCAGTTATAATCCTCTGAAGGACTTCGAGTCACCATGCCCATTTTACAGATGGCAAAACTGAACATGATGAGTTAATTAACTTGCATAAGTCCTGCCTGTACCTGGCAGAGCCTGCAGTCAGATCCAGGCGGTGCCCACTTGTCTATCTCCACAAGCCCACCAAGCTTTGGGGAACATTTCCCAAGAGCCCCTCACCGTGCTCTTCAGCTCTGCATGGCTGTGACTGAGATCAACGACTGGAAGGAGGAAGGTTTCAGTTCATGGTTTCCTGGGTTTCAGATCCGAGGAGGAGTGTGCAGCAGGGGAAGTCACTCACTTCCCGGAAGTTAGGAAGCAGACAGACAAGAGGGGCCAGAGTCCCGTTCTCCCCTTGTGCCCCCCACAACCTGACCATGGCAGGGGCGAGGTGACCCTGCCCTCAGCAGATGCTCTGTGACCTGTGAAGAGATAACTGTGCCAAATCAGACGTGTAACTCAAACATGTGCCAAGGTCAAGATGGCAGATGTGTAGAACGGCACACGCCAAGCCCAGCACTCACTGTCCAGGGCAATGTGCTTAGTGCTGTGCAAAGGCGAAACCTAGTGCTCACCACAATTCCACAAGTTGGGAGCTATAAGCCCACTTCCAGGATGAGCAGACTGAGGCAAAGATAGTTCAGTCACCTGGCTAGCAGGCTGTGATATGAAGAGATGAGTGGTACTAGTCTGTCAGGGGCCAAATAGCCCCTCAGCCTTTGGTGACTCCAGCATTTTCTCTCCTCACTGGGGTGTATGCACAGGTTCACCCCTGCCTGCTCCCCCCTCTCCTCACTGGGGTGTCTGCACAGGCTCACCCCTGCCTGCTCCCCCTCTCCTCACTGGGGTGTCTGCACAGGCTCACCCCTGCCTGTTCCCCCTCTCCTCACTGGTGTCTGTGCAGGCTCACCCCTGCCTGCTCCCCCTCTCCTCACTGGGGTGTCTGTGCAGGCTCACCCCTGCCTGCTCCCCCTCTCCTCACTGGGGTGTCTGCGCAGGCTCACCCCTGCCTGCTCCCCCTCTCCTCACTGGGGTGTCTGCGCAGGCTCACCCCTGCCTGCTCCCCCTAAGTGGCAAGAGCTGCTTTCGGTGTCAGGTCTCATCCCAGTCTGACATTTTGACATGAGGAGGCTTTATGGCTTTAGCCTCTCCTCCACAGTGTGTTAAATAGTGACAGGAACAAGAGGGGAGCTGCTCTGGGGCCCGTGCAGATGTGGTTGGAAGGCAGCCCTTCCAGGAAGGCACCTCCCAGAGGGCAAGCCACACTCAGGCTCCACACTGCCAGGAAGAGCCACTAGCTCTCAGGACAAAGACCTTACTTGGTTCAATACATCTTCTCTAGGCTCCTCTCTCATCCTAATAATGTGTGCTCATTTTCACCTTGTTTCAGGGACCTAGTAGCACCTGGAAACCAAGGCTGTCAAAGATGGGGCTTGAGTGTGTAGAACCACCACCGCTGGGGGCAGCAGCTACCTATGCCAAGTTACTGGCACAGGCTCCCTTCCGAGGCATCTCCAGGAATTTCCACAATAACAAAGAGGCCCAGCATCTAAAAGTACATATGAAGATGACAAGTGCCGGGCTAAGCACATCTCGACTGCTCCGACAACTATGGTCTCAGCCACACTACAGGGACACTATCTGAAACAGCACTTTTGAAAGCTATGCAAGATTCCATGATGAGATGGAACAAGTGGTAAAATACAAAACAATTCTGCAAGCAGTGGGCTGGGAAGAGCGTGCAGAAGAGCAGCAGGGCAGGCTGCCAGCCCGGGGCCTGGGCCTCAGACACCGCTCTGCTATGAACACTGTGAGAGCTAGCGAGTACACACACTTGCGTTTCTCTGTTGTTTGTGACATGGGGATATATGTGTAGCATGTGAGCTGTGAGGTCTAAAATCTAAAGACCATTTAGATGCCTATACCGCCCCCAAGCTGATCCTGTCTTTCTGCCAGGGGTCACCATCCATGTCCTGCACACAATTCCACTGGGTGCCTCCCACGGACAAGGTGGTGGAGACTTTTGTTTGGTTTTGAAAGGCTGGTGTTTTGATTTGTTTGAGTTTTTGGTGTAGTGGTTCTGAAATGTTCTCTTTCCCTGTGGAGATTCTGACGGTTCTTCCTTCCTCTTTTTAGATACCCATTCTATGAAAGTTTAGATCCACACTTGCCCTGGAAGAGGGGTCTACTCACAAAATTAAGGATATTTTCCAAACAACATACGGATCTTAAAACTGTAAATGTTTTAACTGTAAAATGTGTTTGGTTCTCCCCTGCTCCCAGTGAGTCTTTCCCATTGACCTTGGGACTGGGCTGTGAGCATCTCACAGACATTACACAGCTCTGACCTCTCATGTGTGGAGGAGCAGCAGAGGGGGCAGACCTGCAAGTTCCCAGGACTAATGGATAGTGCTAGGACAGCTAAAGCCACCAGGATGTCCTGCAGCTTACAGGGATGCCTCATCTCTTTATCTGTCCCCTGTCCTTCAATCCTGTATCCCTTTGACATCTCCTCCATAGACTGCAAGTGCACATTTCCCAGGGCAAGGCTGGACCGAGAAGACCATCTCCTCTCTTGATGCCTTCTGCAGGCTCTCTTCCAAAACGCCATAGGAATTTCCAGTGTGTAAGGGACAGCAATCACCATGGCAGCAAAGAGGCCCTGTCCATATCAGATGCTTTTCTCAGGCCCTGGCTGTGGGTGGACAGTCCGAGGTGCCTTAGCTCTGAATACTCAGGCCCAAGCAACCTATCCAACTGGCCTCAAACTCACTATGTGACACATTGGACCCATTCCCTCCCATGATCTTTCCTCTGTTTCTCTTACACTATTGGGCATCCCATGTATCTTCTGCCCCACCCTCCCCATGTGAGCTCAGGTGTCTTTTAACCTTTCACACCTCTTCCCTCTGTTCTTCCTATACTCCCCAAAGTTGGATTGATGACCAGTGTTTCAATTGCTCAAACATAATTTGCAATCCCAGCACTTAGAGCTGAGATGAAGGCAGCGGGATCAGGAGTTCAAAGTGAGCCTCAGCCACACAAGTGGAACGCCAGCCCACTACATTTGAAACAGCCCCTGTTTCAAAATAACAACAACCCCTTCCCCTGGGGTCTTCTGCTTCAATTTGCCTTTCCAAACCCAGAGTTCCCACACTAGCTAGACCAGAAGGCTCTTTCTAGAATACCACTCAAATCATGTCTCTGTTTGATAGAAACTGTTACTCCGGCTCTATGGCCATTCTCCTTTGCCATGGTAACAAGGCCTTCCATTGTCTGGCCCCTCTCCTCACATGAAAGGTACCCTAGCCCGTCCAAAGCACCCAGCAAAAATGCCCTCTCCCTCCTGCCCTGCACAAACTGGTATGCTCGGCCTCACACTTTCTGTCCTACGTCCTGGTCCTTCATGGCTCATTCCCATTGCCTCATCCTTACAAAGTGTGACCATAGCATCCATCCACACTGGCAGTCACCGCCCACCCCCTGCCTACACTGAGCAGTGGCATTCCCAAGGGCAGGAGCAATCTCATTCCTCTCTACCTCCAGCCCTGGGCAAGGTGCCGGCTGTTTAACTGCAGGGATGAGCAAACAATTACCTGTGTACAATATTTATACTAAATCTGAGACCTGTGCTCTCATTCACAGTGTGAATGTGCTTCAATTCATCGTCACTGTGTTCAGAAAAGTATTGCATGCAAATTAAGCGTTCTCAGTCACCATTGGAATTTGAAAATCTTAAAACAGATAAGCAAACAGTAGGCTTGGAGCAGGGATACCTACTCAGAATCCACTCATACAGGCTTCTCTAGCCTGGGCTTGATGCCTGCCAGTCAGACTCTCCATCCAGACACCAGAGTCACCTTCCAACCTGGCTCCAAACACAGAGGTTCGGCCCAGCGTAAGGGCACCCACACCCTGGTGCTAAGGGACTGCCAGCATAAGGGCCACTGGCACCCCAACTTCTCAGCAGTAACCACACGGCCAAAGTGGGCTATTTTGAGAAAAACATTTGTGTAGCTTCAGGTTTTGGTTAAAACAATGGACAGTTTAAACAAGAGCCATCTTTCTCTGTTCCTGAAATGTTTGGCTGTCAATCATGAGATCCTGGGGCCAATCTGAGATAAGGAGACACCAAATGGGGAGAGAAATCTCAAGACAGATGACTGAAAAGTCAAGAGGAGAATAATAATAATAATAATAAGAAGAAGAATACGTGTGGAACCAGTGTGCAGTGTGCAGAATGGGAGCAGTGTGTGATCCCAGCTTGTGGTGAGTACGAGCCCACTGAAAACACCCCCCCCCCACACACACATACGCACACACCCTTGACCTGGTCTCAAAAAATTAAGCTGAAAAGGAAGGCTACAGAGACCGCATGGCCAGAGAGCACCTGATGAACGAGCCTGGGAGAGAGCGAGGCCCCTTCTCTCTACAAATCCCAAAGACCTCGCTACACAGGGTTTGCCACATCCTCACCTCCCACCTCACCAGCTACACAATCATAAAACAACGTGCAGAGTGGAAGTTTTGAAAATCCAATTATCCTAATTACTGTTCAAGGTAATTAATTTTGGTGACTTAACCATGCTAATCTAAAGTTGTATACTTTGTTCCAATACTTAAAAATTGCTGCTGCCTTTTACATATTTCCCTGTCACTAACATGGGCAGACGGAATCACACGATGAACTCATGCACAGGGTTAAAGTGTCAGTGGCTGCTTTGCAATTTAAACATCCACACAGTGTGTGCTGCCCCTGTGCAGACAACAGGGCACAAAAGAGACATGGCTGAACAATCTGCAGGGTTGAGCCTAGGGCTCAGGGCCATCCAGAAGGAAGACCTTCCTCTCTATCAAGCCGTCTGTCTGCACGAATGCTCTTGTGAAACGGTGCCCCCCAAAAGCCAAACTTGTAAAAAGTTGCAGGAAGGCCACACCATCGTCCCCAGACTGCTGAGATGGTCCGCTGGCCCCTCCCCTCTAGCTCCCCACACTGGTTCTTTTTTCTCCTTGAAGGGTCCTTTATTTTCTGTGTATGGGTGTTTCGAGAGGCCAGAAGATGGGGTTGAGACCCCCAAACTGGAGTTAAAGATAGCTGTGACTATGTGGGTGCTGGGAATCGACCCTGGCCCCTGAAAGAGAAGCCAGTGCTCTTACCTGCTGAGCCATCTCTCCAGTCCCTTTGCTTTTATTCTCTATTTAACCTGCTGTTCCTTGAAACATCACCTGGCTACGTATTCCAGGTTGGTACTGACTCCTGGATTTAAGTGATCCTCCTTCCTTAGTGTCCCATGTCACCTCTCCTGCCCCCTGCTCTACCATACAGGATCTCCCGTACCATTCCACAGTGAGATGCGCACCCCA
Organism: Ondatra zibethicus; assembly: GCA_004026605.1. NCBI lineage: Eukaryota > Metazoa > Chordata > Mammalia > Rodentia > Cricetidae > Ondatra > Ondatra zibethicus. The sequence continues at coordinate 21,869 of PVIU01016563.1, read as the reverse complement.
CTGCCTTTCCTCTAAGATGCTGCAGTGTGTCTCCTAAAGAAAAAGCTATCAGTTATGGAACTGCTTAGCAGCAACTACAGTATTTAACTACTGTAATGCATAACGGATCCACCTAACCAGCAGTTTCTCAGCTGACCCCATTTAGTAAAAGGGGGTCCTCCACACAGTGATGAGTGCTGTCACCTCTGCCCCTTGCAGAAGAGATCCTTTCCACTTAACTGTCAGGTCGGCTTTCCCATCTGGAGTTTGGCTTTGGTGAATGCTTTCCCAAGTTAAGCCAACAACAGTCCTAAAAGCAGAAATGCAACCTCAGTGTGGCCTCCACTCAGCTGCCTCGGGTCTTGAAAGCACAGCGCCCTGTTTGGGGAAGATTCTCTTCTAATGAGGTCCTGTTGCTCCAGGGACCTTAGCCCTCATAGAGGGTGTCAAGTAAGAGTCTTTGCCACTTCCTCTATACTGGACCATCCTTAGTGTGGTCAAATTGGCCACAGAGGTGTGATGGAGGAAGAGTGAGCCCATGGCAGCTAAGTAACCAGATTCAGTCACTACGGTGTACCTATTGGCACACGTCTTAATTAGGTTTTAATGCTAGTAATTTGATAACAACTCCTGGCTATGGGCTAGAGAACTGTCAGTGTGGAAAGCTTTTTATTTCGTTTCTCTTCCCTCTCCACTGAGGCAGCCTCCCTGCTGACCCTTGTCGAAGACCCCCATCTGCTGGTTGCCACGGTAACTGAAGGAGACCAATTGAGCTGAACACAGTGACTCAGAAATAAAATCTGCAGCCAGAGGAATTCTGCTAAGAGTAATAAATCATTTAGTAAAAGGGGGTCCTCCACACAGTGATGAGTGTTGGGAAATACGATGGCATAACTCTTCCAGCTAGAAGGCCCATGACAGATCGGGGTGATTAGGCCCCGGCTGGAGGGCTCATTTGGTTTCTAGTGGGCTCCGGCATTGCAAGAGGCAGACCCTGCATAGTTATGTGCCACTGTTAGGAGGAGGAAGGAGCTTAACACTTGGCCCATCACATGTTTCAATTTTAAGGGGTGGCAAGAGAGCCAGCTGAGGCTTCCAGCACACCTTATTCTTATTTCATCTTTTAAGGTTGTACAAGTTAACCAATGGCGTCGTCAGCAGCGGCATCTCCCAGCCTGAACCATCTGTGAGGGCAGGCAGTGTACTCCTTGAGTGGCAGGGCACTTTCTAATTAGGTGTGACCCAAGAAGGTCTGATAAGGGACAGGGGCTTTGCCCCTAATTTTGTGAGACTCCTTCTGCATTGAATTATGGGCAGATAAAGGGTCCTTGTCCCCAGTCCTGGGAATCCCCTGAGGCCAAAAAAAAAAAGCTGCATTTTCAAATCAAAAGCTGGAGGTTGTCCCTACCTTCCAGCTCCTTCTCTGCTGTGGCCGACAGACAACTGTCCTGACAGCACATCAGCTCAGGAAAGCTACAGCACTGTATAGAGCCTGAAGACCTCTTACCTGCCAGGCACTCTCCTCACTGGCTGCCTGGCACTGTTTTAAGAGGTGACGGTCAGGGATTGGGATACTCCCTGACCCAGAGAATACACTAACCAGTCCCTTGGAGATAATTTTCAGCCAAACTGAAGGTATATTTTGTTTCCTCCCTTCTGGATCTTGCCAACAAATGCTTCTGTCTTAGTTTGCGGAAGAAGGGCCGCTATGCGCTTAGACCCTTAGCATTGCCGGCTCTGCACCGCCACAGACCCCAGCAGCCGCCAGTGCGGCTGGCCATCCCTTGCTGGGCAATTGTCCTCCTGCAGGTGCAGTCCCCGCTAGCTTGGCATGGACCACTGGGGTGTGCCTGCCTGCTCCGCCTCTGGACATTGGGGGCTTGGCCAGCACTCCCTGCCCACCATGAGAGGGCCAGCACCTGGTGGGAGTGGGCGCTGGCCTACAGGGGCCCAGCTGGGTGGCTAGCATCTGGTTAGGGTGACTCCACAGGGACTCCCTGGGCCTGTGGACTTTGGCAGAAGGAGGGGATTAAAGAGAGCTGGCAGTTGAGGGAGGAGGTGGGTGAGGGCTTCGTTAACTCCATGCTCACCGCCCAATTTCATTCTCCAGAGAAGCAATGAGAAAAACAGCTAGATTTCCCTGCCACGGGAGAGGGGCTGTGGATTTTATTTGCTGGTCTTACTCTTAATTCCTTATCTGGATACAAATAAATGAGTCATTGTTTGTTGATGATCATAGGCAACCCAAATTTTAATTAAAGAGAAAAAAATTGGCTAATAGGCTGAAGAAATATTACAAGCCACTTTAATTTCTACGTAGTCATTAAGCCTCTCATGTGACTTAATTGAAAGTGGCAATGACTTAAAAACTCAGAAGGGAAAACAAACGGCACTGGAGAACCACTGTGTGGGTTTTAAAGCCCAGCTCTCCCATGTGCCATGGGAGACAGGACTCTGTGAGTCCACAGAAGAATACTTAGTGGGCACCGCTGTGTGCCATGGTGTTCATGCCTGACTCTGCCCCCTCCTTAGGAAGCTACCGTTCCTTTCACTTCCCAGCCTACTTAGAAACTCCCCTTTCAAATGCTCTGTCTCTCTTCACTCTCGCCAATTCCCTTCATAGTTCAGTTCCCAGACCCTCTTGAACTTTGTGTACAGTGCCAGTTCGAGCCTGCACGGAACACTCGGTGTATTAATTCCACTCAGAGACAGTGCGATTTCTCTAACACAATCTGCCCAACCTGAACTCTTTCCTTCAGAAACAGTCTGCATTTAAAAAGAAACTCCCAGCATGAAGCTCATGAGAGGCGACATGTAACAGACAGTGCATGTGGCGCTGGGCACGGCGCGCAGAATGAAGAGAGAATTCTGTACTTTGTTTCCTCGGTGCCATGTGCATAATGCACACGTGGCCGAAACTGACATGGAAAGTAAAACGCCTGGGGGGAGGGGATGTGAGGGTGGTGGGGAAGACAGAAAATATGTTGATAAAAACAGTAACTTCTGCTAATCTACATTTTCCAGTCACTGTCTTAATTAAGAATGTTAGGAAATATGTTGCAGTTTAATTGCATTGTTTCAAGAAACTCCAAGGCTGACAAACTCCGGGCTGTGCACACTTAGAAAGAAAAAGGGACCGGAGTGACAGTTTCTTCTAATTGGTGATTAGCAATCAGAATTGGGCTTTTCACAGATACGGGGGGCCCAGTGCATCCCGAACTCACAAGACAGCATAAGAATATCACCCCAACATTTAACAGGTTACCAGGAAATGGGCTCTGGGAAAAACGGAAGCGGGGTGTTCCAAATGTGTAAGATCGCAATTTAAAACACAAATGCCGGGTCCATCAAGTACTCTCAGCCATGGATGGCACTTGACATGAAATTGCAGGGAAACTTCTTATCTTTGCGAAAAATGGTTACTTATGGAAGAAGCTGGCAAGAATCGCCCATGATGTTCCAGTGACCCTAGTTAACAGAATGCAGAAAGGATGCTGGCTTGCAGACACATTCCCATCTATAAAGTGTCCCTTTCTCTTACCCTCCAGCCCAGTTACATAGGCCCTGGGTTCCGCTTTTCTTTCTGAGGAGGCTGTGTGTTGGTGCAAGAGACAAGGTACAAAGTCTTGCCACTGCTCTGTGTCCCTCTGAGAGAAGCTGTGCTAGACACACATTGTTAAGCTTTTTTATTTAGTTATTTTTTGTTATTACAATGTGCATGTGTACATATGTGTATGATGTGTGTGTGTACGCACCCATGTCCTTGTGTCCGTGTCTCTGTGTGTCTGTATGTATGTGGTACATGTGGAGGTCAAAAAACAACTTGAGAAGTTGGTTCTCACCATCTACCTTTGTGTTGGTCCTGGGCATCCAACTCAGGTCAGCAGGCTTACACAGCCAGCGGCTTTATCTGTTTAGCCCAGTGAATCCGATTTAACCTACAGGCTGCATCCTGTCCTTGGTTCCACTGGTGGGGAGGGCCTGTGCAGTTGGGGTCTGACATGACGGGCATGGCACTGACATTCAGTGTGCTCTGTTCCGACAGGCCTCAGCACAGACCAGGAGCTGACCAGTTTTGACTTCACAGGGTCTTGAGACTGTTTATTGAAAACTTGAAAAACGATTGTTTGCTTATTGAAAAAAGGGTTATATATTGAAAACTCGCTGGGTGACTCTCCCAGGTCGGCCCACTGCTTCTCTGACTGTCCTCAGCTATTTTACCTTTCACTGACCAACTTATGATCCTCTGAGCCTCAGAGTTACCTATGGTCCCCAGAGGAGGTGGACCTAACTTTCCCAGTCATGTGAGATTCTGCCGGATGTGCAAGGGCGGGCCTCAAACAGCAAAGAGCACAATGCTCGCGTGCGGTGGCTGTGTGCTGCCCGAGTCCCAGGCCTCACTTCTTAGGCTTATGCACATGATGAATTAGAGTAGCAGTCTGAGTTCTCAGATGTGCCAATGAATGGCAGGTGTGGCTTCACCACCTCATGACTTCACTGTTAGAGACTGGGTTTAATTTTTTTTTTTTTTAAAGGATCTACTCTCAAGGGCTCACCATGAAGGTCACACATTTGTCTATCCCCTGGAGTCAGGGTGGGAGACACAGGCGGCCCTGGAAACTGTAGGACTCAGCCGGGAGCCCTGGGGAAAGCACACGAGAGCACTGCTGAACATGACTAATTAATTATCAAACTGGGGACAGAGAGGGGAGCTCACAGGGGCCTAGAGCCCAGAGAACCCAGGCTTCTAATTAACAGTTGAAAAGTTCTAGTCAATTCTCAGAGTTCGAAGAACATGAAAAGAATACGCACTCCTGGGGGGAGTGAGGCAGCCGCCGCCCCAGGGCCAGTCGCCTCTCCAGCAGTGGCAAGGCTGTTCCCTTGCTCTCAGGACCATTTGTTCCATTACACAATCTCCTGAAGCCATTTAGAGAGAGCTCAAACAACTGCCTGCACCAACGCGACACATGGCTTCCCATCCCGACTCTTTGCTAATCCAGACGCTCCAACCATCTTTCTTTAAGATGCCATATGGTTGGCAGAAGCCTGTAGCTCTAGCGGCACATCTGCTTGTGCCTTTCTCCTTCCCTCCACCCCCCAACAAAAGAGGGCTAGCAAGACAGCCCGAGAGGAGGGCTCGGTGTGCCCATCTGGCTGGAGGCCCCTCTTAGGCGCTCTAACACAACGAGGCTTTTAAGGGATGACTAGGAATTACTTGGGACTCCACCATTTTTAGCTGCAGGGCGTGACTCTTTTTTTTTTGGCCTATTGATGATTTAAAAACAAGATTTAAAAAATTTAAGATAGAGAATCTTACTTTCCCAAAAGTTGGTTATTTTAAAGCCACTTCAGAGTGTTCTCCTGGGATTTTTGCAATGCTGTCTTCTACCAGAGAGAGCCTCCACCCTTGCCTGAGTAGTTTCTTTTTGGTCAAAGAAGACAGACAGCTTGAGAGAGGAGCAGATACCCGAGCTGGCTTTGCTAGCAGAGCGGCTGTATGCTAATGAGGCAGCTCCACAAGGGGCTCTGTGGTGTGATGAGCAGAGACTGTTGACACTGTTGACATCCTGGCTCTCCTGGCCTGTGAGGCCATGGGCTGTCTTCTTGGAAGCTGGCCCCCAGTGAGACACTCAATTCAACCGTCTGATGACTGAAACCTGGCTCTTCTCATAACATGGAACAGTTTGAAGCTGGGGGTTAGAAAATAGTCTATCAAACTCAGGGTCAGAAAAGCCACAAGTAAAACTGACGGCTTTCTTCTGCCCAGAAAAATATTGTAGATCTGTAAGTGACAAAGACCATGAGGATGGATTCAGGAACAAAGACCTGAAAAGTGGAAGTGAGGGGTGCAGGAACTGCCTCTGTTTTGGGGTGCATAGCCCAGTGATATAGTATTACCCCACACACAAGGGGCAAGCTAAGTATCTGACCTCCTTGTAAATTGGTTTGGGCCTTTGGCTAACCACAAACAGTTCCTCATGTTTATGGGAATGTGGTACAGGCATAAAGGAAGTGGCTTTTCTGCTGGGGCCAGGCAGATAAAGAACAGTGAAGGGAAGAGGCAGGCCTTGGGTGCTGTGTACGATGTCTGAAGCATCTCTCTCTTGGACCAGAGGCCGTGGGAGACAGAGGAGAAGACCTGTGTTTAGAAGGAGGGAAAGGAAAGGAAGCAACATCAACAAACAACCTTTAGCAGTCTTCTGTAGGCAGGAAGACCCCAACCTCAAAGGCCCAAGGCAAGTCTCACTGAGGGAGGCGAGGTCGGGTTACACAGGTAAAGTTGCTACACAGAGCCAGCATCTCCAGGCTAGGGCCCAACACTGCGAGCCAGTGAGCAATAAAGCTATCATCAGTATGCAGGCAGGGGTATCACATTGTAAATTCATATCTTACGCTCTACAATATGAATGAAGATTCATGTAACTGAAATGTAAAAAGACGGGGAATGACTTAAGAAGCCCTGAGCACCGTGATGGGAAGTCAGCCTCGCCGGTTCAGACAGCAAGCCAGACCACCTTGAGGACAGGCTGTTGCCGGCCGGTTCTGTCTTTAGACTTGCCTTTGTGCTCTCGGGCTGGGTGGCACAAAGTTCTGTAGCTTTCAGTAAGTTGATGTTTAACTTTGGGAATGAATATAGCTTAGGTGCATTTCATCAAAATTATATGTCTTACCCCAAAGCTCATGCAGTGGATGCGATACTACTCAAAGCAAAAACATCAGCCCGGAACTAGATGATAAAAGCTAAGTTTTACCTACCTACCACGATGAGCACAAACTGTTATTAGCACTTCAGGACTGTAATCACGGGATGTGGGTGTGGAGAATGACGAGCCTGCAGCTAAAATAAACAGGTTTCAACTGAGCTCTGAGCATGAGGCATGATCCCAGGCAAATTCTTGGAAGGCTGTTCCTTGATTTACAATAAGAAATAATGCCACCTAGCCCACAGGACTGTTAGAGAATTAAAGCCGGTGCATAAAGGGCCTGGCTCTCGGTGGACTCTGAGTACGCGCCTGCACAATTACTGCAGCCGCTAGTTGCCGCGGAGCACAAAGTTCTTTCTACATGCATTAGCTCATTCAACTGAAAACGGCTCTGCGATGGAGGGAGCGCCTCTCCTAGCTGATGCATGAGGGAAACGAAATTCAATTACAAAGACAATCAACACACAGCATGAGACGCTTCGTTTCTCCTTATTCTTTTCTTTTTCCCAACAGGGTCTGACTATGTTGCCCAGGCTGCTCCTAAATTCCTGAGCTCAAGATATCTTCTACTTCGGCCTCCCAACTAACCAGGGCTGTAGTTGTGTGCCACAGTGCTTAGTAATAGTGAACCCTTTTCTCTGCCAAGTGCCTTGACAAACAGTGTCAATCTTAACATTACATATCACTAATGCTACCATGATGCTCATTTTGTGGAGGCTAAGAGACACTGTCAATATCTGGTCCTGATACCTACTGATAAATAAGCAAGTGTGGAGGGTTGGCCTAGGTCTACCTGTTAAGCCCACAATGCTAATAAGGAAAATAACGAAGTGAAGGTAGGATAAAAAGTCAATTTCTTGACAAATCCTGGCTCTGGTGTCTGAACACCTGCCACAGCCTCCTCTGACGAAACGTAACCTAAAGCATTTGACAAGAAAATTTCCCAGTTAAAAAAAAGAAAGAAACCAACATCTTTACCAAGTATTCATGTGTGCTACCTAATTCTAATGAGTTCTAGGGTCAAACACTCATGTTTGCATACATTCATTTAGCATGTGTGCTAGATACTATCCACACCATAGTTAAGGATTAAGGCAGTATTCTTCATAAGCTAGCAGGATATGGCATATGTACTCGAATGCATCATTCATGCAAGCACACACACCAGCAATGCCTTCATTACATATCTGGAACCTGGTTTAATACTGCTATAATTGTCAGAGGTTTCGTTCCATGAGACTTAAAAATTAGCTCTCGATAGAAAGTTTCCAAAGTGGAATTATTTGCAAGGAATACTGGAACATTCTGAAACTGATGATCAGATGCTGACATGAGGACTGGGAGGCGACAGTGAGATCTGGATGCATGGTGCACATATGTGCTCCCCAGACAGCGCTCTCCAGACACAGCCACTCCACTTCTCTTCCAGATTTGCCTCCTGCTGATTGATGGAAGGAGGCAGGGAGCTGCCTCAGGTATGTGTTCTCGAGCCTTCCCGTGGCGTCTGTGTCTACTGGCCAAGCCTCTCTTGCTTGTCTCCTCTAGGACCACATCTTCCAGGGAGGGTCCAGATTACACTGTGGATGTCAATCCAATTAAAAGTCCAATAGGAGTTAAGCAAGTATAAATGCCCATGATCACCCAGAACTCTGGGGTCTGTAGTCAGCTCCCTGGGGTCTCCTGAGACTGGGCGGAGATTCAGTGGAGCCGCCTGCTAAGCATGCGGTATATCACAAGTTTCAAATTTTAAGAGCAAAATCCTGCAGGTATCTCTGGAATGTTCTTGCAGGTATCTCTATGAAGGAGCACCCCTATTTCTCAAGGTGGACACCTGTACGGTGCCTGTCCAGTGGAAGGCGTCACTCTATCCTCAGGGGCAGGCATTTCAAATGATTTGTCCTTAATTAATTCCATTTGTTGAAGCAGTCCTAGCTTGTCCCAGGAGATCCAAAGAGCTTTTAATTCCAATATTGCTAATGGTGTGGGCAGGATGAACTTCCTTCCCACTGGAAGTGAGAATGCTCTCCTTAGCCAGCCTGTCAATGCTGGGTGTGACTCCTATGCTGCCCTGTGTCCTGGGCTCTAGTGCTGACTCACGGGCACTGTTCTGAGTATTTCTGTGCCATGCTCATTCTTACAGATGTAGGGTAGGCCACACTGAGTATCCTGCTACAAGCAATAGCATAGGAGTGCAACCTAGATCTGAACTGAAGAGATGACCACCTTCTTCTTCTTCTTCTTCTTCTTCTTCTTCTTCTTCTTCTTCTTCTTCTTCTTCTTCTTCTTCTTCTTCTTCTTCCTCCTCCTCCTCCTCCTCCTCCTCCTCCTTTTTTTTTTTTTTTTTTTTTTTTTTTTGCAGCAGGGTCTATATAGTCCTGGCTAGCCAGGAACTCACTATGTAAATGAGGATGGCCCTGCCTCTAAATCCCAAGTGCTGGACTAAAGGTGTGCACCACCATGCCTGGCTTAGATCTTGCACTCTTATCTACTCTTCATTAGGGATCTCAGAGTCATTAACTAGCAAAGTGTATGAGACCAGTTTACAGCCATGGGTCTTGTGGCCTGCAGTGGCTCTGTGTGTCTGGATTTCCTCAAAGTGGCACAGAATTATAATACTTCCATCTATCTCACAAGGGTGACAGGAAACTATGTACATTAATATTGAGAGGCAGCACAGGTCAGTTACCTCAGCGTCATCGAAGCTCCTTTGCTGCCCTCCTTTGGTGCTAACTGAACCACTAAATGTAACTACGCTCTGCTGTGCCAATGAGAGAGATGGGGCAACGACTTGCTCATGCCTGCATCCTTACTCAAAGGGTCTCAGACGAACTACAAGGGCAGTGGAAGGACCAGCCCCGGGGAAGATGCAAAGCTCTGGCCACCACATTGGGAAGTGACAAACAAGAGCGGGCTTTTCTTCTGCAGAGCCCTGGGTCAGGCTGGGTATCTGAACATGGAACAATGACTGTTAACACAATGCCGCAATACCAGACGAATACCACTGAAAGGATGGAAATGAGGGTGGCATTTTATATAAAGAGAAATGCTGCCTGTCTTCTAGGGACAGCGCAAATTGTTAATGCAAACAAACAGCTGTTTGGAAAGAAAACATGATTTCTAAAACCCAGATGAAGCTCTATTTATTACATTTCAGAGACATTCAAATTATAGTGTCTGAAAACTATCCTACGCTGGATATCTGTGACACCTAAATTATCTGAAAATCGGAGAGGTTAAGCCAAAATTGAGACTTCTCTATGAGCAAGACTTAGAGAGTAAAAATGCCATTGTGTCCTCAGAGGCTGAGGACAGATCTGGGGCCAGGACAACCCAGTCAGTGACAGAATGGTAAACCCAGTATTTATTCCAAGATAGTAATATATGCTATCTTCAAATTCTAAATACAAAATTCATCACTACCACTGGTCGACTGACATCTATCTGTCTGTTTGTGCTGCTTCTCCAGTGCACGAACCTCCAGGTGCATGCCTAAAGTTCTGGTACATTCTCTGTACTCGCTGCTGCTAGACCAGCCCATCACAGGAAGTGCTGCGCATGGCAGCCTCTGAGGCAGGCCTGGGCTGAAACTGCTCTCTACTCTCCTAGAAGAGATGAGGGTCCACTCCTGCCTTTGCCAGTGATCAAGAAATGTCTGCCCATTTCCCAGTATTCCCAGCAATATGTTCTGGCTAAGGAAACATAAAAGAAACCATACTTTACTGGGCCAAAGCAGATTTCATCTGTGGGTTAGATGGCCAGGTTTGGAGCCACCCCCTCAACCTGGTGCAGACTGAACTCTGTATGCTTGTTCATTCAGTTCAATTCAGAGTAAAGACATAGATTCAGGTTGAAAAAAAAAACCAGCAACAGCACACCCAGAAACATAAGTCCACAAGTGCCTGTGTCCTCCGCAAGCTCGTTTGTTGTATTTTCTCAGTATGGGGTGACCTGGACCTGAATAGCCAGGAACAAACCAGGGCTGCCTGCAGTCCCAGACAGTACTCCTGCCATTCTCTGTCCAGGCACACCCTTCCTGCTCTGCTTCACATCCTACGTACCTCACAGGGTGCCACACAGTTTGGTTAGTTAGCGAAGGCTTGAGATTTCTCTAATGAAAGGTGTTATGGTGTTATGTAAATACACAGTATTATTTTGTCTTTATTCCAGCATTACTGGTTTAAAACAGCTCTGTGTGTATAAATATGTTTAATAATGTGTATTTGATTTTTTTTAGTAGTAACTCCTTGGCATTCCAGTTTAACTAAGTCATACAGCCTTACGTGTACAACAAAATACTCGGTATAATTTCAGGCCTCTTTTTACTGGTCTCTGTCTTTTTCAAATCAATCTTCTGCTGGAGGACTTCATTAAACCTCATAAACATTTGCTTGACTAAACAGAATTGCCAAGCTGTGACCTTCTGTGAGACTCAGCGGAGGCAGGTGCAAAGGTCAAAGCCCACAGTGTAGCACTGGCCTGTCCCACGGGTGGAAATCAGAGTGTAAACACCTCTGAACACTTACCACGAAAAATGCCTAAGTTCACAACAACAAGAAAAAAAGTCCAAAAGCTTTCCTAATACTACCACAAGTATTAGACTTCAATTTATAAAACTAAATATCACTCTGAGGATTAACGCTTAGCTGGGGCCATGTTAGCTACTGGCAGCCACTTTGTTCCACTTTGTGAGTATCTTTTGGTTCATCCACATTAAGAGCTTTGGGTGAAGGGATCCACAGCAACTATCCGCCTTTTTATAGAAGGTTCTCGATAAGGGGCTGTTGTCATCATTCACCCCAGTTACCTTTTGACACTCACAGAAATGCTCGAATCGCTTGCCTGGCCAGTCTTTCTAAGAGACCTGACTGAAAGGGAGTATGTGGGCATGCGCCTACTTGATGGACAGGTGCTCTGAAGGTCAGAGATAGCAAAGTATATTTTCGCATAGGTCAACTCCTCTTACCCTAAAGATGAGAGGATGGTGGTGTCAGGGAAACATTTAAAAATGCATCAGATGCTGGTTCAGTGAGTGACGTTTTCATAGATGACATCAGATGCTGAGTTCAGTGAATGACGCTGTCATAGATGACATCAGATGCTGAGTTCAGTGAATGACGCTGTCATAAATGACATCAGATGCTGAGTTCAGTGAATGACCCTGTCATAGATGACATCAGATGCTGGTTCAGTGAATGACGCTGTCATAGATGACATTTTTGTCAGGCACATTATTTGTCCCTCTTCAATTGAAAAATCTGCCTGTACATTCACACCATAATTTGACGACGCTCTAGAGGCAGGGAGAGCCTTGATAGTCTGGAGGTTACACAGCCATAGAAATATGCCAGACTGGGCAGAGAGAAGACTCAGCAAAGTCCAGAGCCACATCATGATACTGGGCACACAGGAGTAGCCAGCCACAGGGCAGGTGCTGCTTCCAACACAGGCGACTGTCTATGGTTGTTCCCCAAAGGAAACGGTGACCAGAAGTGCCTACTGTGCATCCATTCTGCATGGCCTTAGGAACGACGTGGGAGCCTTTTCCAGTTTCCCGTCACACCCATTCCTTCTGTGATTTACAGCTTCTGCGGCTGGCCTGGCTCTCCATGCAATGTACTATGCCTAACCCTTTCTACACTAACACGTGACCTTCTTGATCCTCACAAGTTGGAGACAGCACTTAGCTGGTCCCTTTGGCACTTGGCAGATGCCCTAGACATGTAAGTGACGTGTAATGACAGCGCCGTAGGAGCTTTAACTGAGCTTCTAAAGCTCCTGCCTGCCCCAGACTAAGGGGCACATGGCACACACACACACACACACACACACACACACACACACACACACACACACACACACACACACACACACACACACACAGGCCTGTTCGCCTTTTAAAGAACCATGGTCATTTCTCTGTTCAGTTACAATAGAGTCGCTTGTATCTGTGGCTGTCACGTTACTTTCCCCTTCCAAAGAACACTCCCAAACTGCCCCCCCAAAAAGAGAAAAAATAAATAAAAAGCAAGAAAGAAAAGAAAACTGGATGAAAGAGGGTAATGTCTTGGTGCAGAAAAGGCCTTGGGGACTTTCCAGGAAAACAACCTCCTTGGCAGCAGCTGGGAGCTCAGCCGCGCTGTGATGTTGCTGACGCTGGATAAGTGCAAAACACAATACAGATGCTGATGCTTCCTGACTGACCCACAGCCAGGCACTTGAAGGCAACTGTGCAGGAAACACATGAATGCGTTCTATTCTCACCCCCTCACTGTTCATCTAATGTCTTCTGAGCACCCCAGGGTATTCTCTAGCGAGTATTGAGATATGGGTACCCCAAGGTGTGGAAACAGCTGTCAGCAGGACCCACACTTCTGTCAAAGTCCTCATCTCCATAACCTGTATGGAAATTCTCTTTCCTGCCCGTCTCTCATGTCCGTGTCACCTCACACAATCACTCATGTGCTGAGGGCTTTAGGGGGGAAAGGTGATAAAGCAGAGAATGCTGGGCCTTTCCATGGTGTGTGCTCCACCTCCACTAGATCATGACGCAGGACCAAAGAGTCAGCAAAGGGGACAGTGCAAGGCTAAATCTTATGCTAAAGGATCATTTAATGGGATAGGTCTTCCTTGCAAAGAGACCCTGCTTGTATCAGATACTGGCCCTGCTCTTTGAAGAGGTCACAACTGCTTTTTGTCTAGAAAAGACTTGGCCAACAGGAAAAGAAAGAAGAAAACATGGGCAATGGGGAAGGATACAGGTGGTGCTGAGGAGGTCTTAGAACTCAGAAAAGGAAGTCTTGTGAGAAACCATTATCAGTTACAAAGATTTATGTGTTGTGGAAACCAACAATGCTGAATAGCTATATTCAGATACACTGGTAACCCCGAAGTGAGGGATGGGAGAATATTAAATTGACTGTCTTGCTGGTAACAAACATTTCTACAGGATACACTTCAAAACAGCAGAAGGCCGACACAGCTCGGTACAGCTAGGCAGCACCAAGACAGACAAGTGTTTCCCACGGATGCAAATGATCGTAGAGATAAGAAAGTTGGCTTGCAGAGCTTCTTAAAGGCTGCCAATCATGTCACCAACAGGTACAGAGAAGCAAGCCCTGAAAGCCATGCTGTGGAATTAAACCAAAGACTTTGAGGACTGCTGGCCCCAGCCATACCCAGAGGTCAGAGACAACCTTCAGAGACACCTGGGGAAGTCAGACTGACCCAATGTACTTTCCTTTGATCAACCTTATATTTGACTGTATTTTAGTAAATTATCCATGTAGTTGTATTTTGACAGCTCTCTTTACAGCACTAAAACAAAATGTGTGCATCGCAAATGGCAAAGATTCAAATTTCAGCTATGTTTATCCAAAATAGCACTGAACTGCTTCTGTACTTATGGTATACTGCCTACAGCTTCACGGAAGGGGAGACAGATGGGATGAATTTAGCAGGGAAACAGCTGTGGCTTGAAGAAGAGACTAGCAAAGTTCTGCTATCAGGCTTCATTATGCATCAAGGTACCAGTGAAACGTGTATCCGTAAGGCAGCCAAAAAAGTGTTTCTCATTTGACTCGTGATAATTACCTTTCCTCAACAGCTGACAATGTTCTAAGTAGTATTAAATAGGTATAATAATTAAGAAAAATACGCACCAGGCAGTGCCTTGCTTAGGATAGAGGTTTCCTTCAGAAGTACTGGGTAGCTGGGGCTGAACGGCCACAGGCACAGCCACCCGAGAAATGGACAGACCCATCCACACTGTTGATGGGAGTACGTACAAACAGGAAAAGGAGCAGGGGACTGCCTAGGGATGCTGCACATGGATTTGGGTGATTGTAACATTATTGAGGGGGAGGTAAATGAGCCCCTGCCCACAGTAGGCCTGTCTTCACATGAACATGCATCATTCACAGTTTGCTTGCAGCTACAATGCCTTCAACTCATATAATGATAAACTTGCATTTTTAGAACCATCTTCGACCATGTTAAATAGGCCAGTCAGATGTTCTTCAAGACTAACTGGCTTCAGCTTCCCGAGAACTGGAAATGTCCAATTCTCATAACGTTGATGTTCATTTTGAGAGTGAGACACATGCAAGTGACAATCCTGGCAGACACTGGTTCCATTCTCCAGGGAAGCCCTCCCAGAACACATGTGCATGTGCATGCACACACACACACACACACACACACACACACACACACACACACACACACACACACACACACACCTGTTGCAAACCTCCAACACATCCTTCTAGAAGGCATTACGGTATTATACATACTTTGTATTTAGAATAAGAAGCCTTACACTGTGTGTGGGGATGGGTAAGGAGTTGCCTGTTTATCAATGATCTTACAGAAAAGCTTCCATATTGGGTGATCCCAAAATAAGAAATATGTACACCACTAACACCTAATTCACTGCTCTACAAACAGGATCTTACACATCTGACATATGCCACAGAGTTGGATAATACCATGTTTTATCCAAACCAGTATCATTAATATTACCATGGTAAAAGAAAGGAGAAAATCAGAGAGAGTCTCTAAAGAAAAGAAGAAACAAGATAAGCAATAAATTTCCTAAAAGAGGGGCAATGAATGACAGCATTGTCAGCCTCAAAAGCAGGTCCACTGGAGACTCACTGGGTTCTAAATAGTCCACCATCTCTTTATATTCCTGCTCAGAAAAGGTGGTACACCTTATTTCTTCTAATGCTCTGTGACCACCTTGGCCTTTTGATGGGTCTGTGTTAGGCAGGGCTAGCATCCCGCAGCTGCTTGTGCCTCTCCACTTCCTCTGGGAGAGTCTGGTTGTCTGTGCCTTCCTGGTAGCAGCAGAAGTGCAGTCTCCTGATAGGAACACGCACTTTGCAGTTCTCTGAGCACCTGGGGTCACTTCTCCATCCTCTGAGCTCAGTTTCCTCAACTGTAGACTAGAGAAAGCTCGTGGGATGTGTGTAGAGCCCGACACTGCACACATGAGTGGAAACTGTAGTGACTGAGAAGGGCAGCTTTTGTTGGAGGAAAGGAAGCCTTTCTGGGATTGTCCTCTCCTCCATTCCCTTGTTGAAATCTTCTTTCTTTCGTTCTTTCTTTCGTTCTTTCTTTCTTTCTTTCTTTCTTTCTTTCTTTCTTTCTTTCTTCCCCCAGTCTCTAGCAATCTGCCTCAAATTCAAAGTAACACAAGTATGTCTAAAATTTATTATTTCGTTATCTTCTTTTTTCTCATATAGCAAACACTATTTAACTCCACTGTTTACTACAAGGTATACCAGGACATTTCTACTAGGTAGCTCGATGTTTAATAAATCTTTAGTATACTCCCAGTGTACAAATTGAGGAATAAATTACATAAATTGGGTAAATCAAGAAGACAGTCAGTTCATGAATGATGGGACCCATAAGGCTAAGATAGGATTTCAAAAATTGAGGCCAGCCTAGGTTACACAAAGAGACCCTGTCAAACTATTAAGAAAGCCAATAGCCAAGGAGTCTTGAACACTTAATGAAAGACAGTGAGGGTGATATAAAGTTGATTCTTGCTGATAGCAAGGTCATGTGAACTTGAGCCTCATGAGAGTCGAGCTCAGATGTGTCCAGAAGGTGCCCAGGGAGAGCTCCAGCCATACCAGGACACCTGGGGACCGTTGCTGACAGAGACAATTATCCTCGGCACCAAAATTACATTCTGTTATCTTATTAGAAGACAGAAGTAAACACAAAGTGTTGGCCTGGCAGTGGTGTGAGTCAATACTGCCGCAGACACGTGTGTTCCTGCTTTATAAACAGGGGTAGCTGTCCTTGACAACCACCTAACATTCTGGTTGGAGGATGACATGTGAAACATACAAGTTTGCCTGGGGCTGCAGTTATGGGAGAACAAATATAATCTTTGCAGCAAGAATCAATTCTGAGTGACTCAGATCCAAGTGTCATTAAGAAGGAAAGCATATACACCAAAGGAGAATGTAGACTTAGGTGTCATACCTAGCCAGCAACACCAGTGAAGAAATTACCACCACATCTGTGGAAGATGCTGCCAGATGCCTGTTCAGAAACAAATGATTTAGTTGAAAAATTATCCAAAAGGCATGGTGCTAGTCAGTGGGAAGACTTGATGGGCAAGTGTAACAGACAGACAGGCTACGTGAAGAGCACACTCATACTGTGTCTTCCATTGCTCCTGTTTACACGGCCGGCACTCGATGGCAGAGTTAAGCAGGAAAGGCAGTGATGCGATCACTGAAGAGTGTGGACATTTGGGTGAATTACTTTTGGTTTATGACAATTTCATCGCTGAGATGACAGTGAGAATGTAATGTAATTTCTTTCATATCCTCAAAATCAAGAATAGACACAGGCTCAATCTGGGTGTTTATAATATTTCTACATAAAATTAGAAAGCAGCCAATCAGCTAATTGTTACACAATGGGATGAATCTGCCCCAAAGTGAACTAAAGGTCTATTTCTCCTGCACGCAGCGCCAGTCTGTAGCACGTGTGATAAACACCTATGCTTCCCAAGCTTTCCTATGTCCAAGTTCATCACTGTGTGTTTGTGACAATCTGCTTCCTAGAATTCTGAATTTGAATAAAACAGAATTGATTGCTTCCCTTGCCCAGAGTAATGCACAAAGAGCCTTAAAAATGAATATTCTGTACAAGACAGTTGATAAGGGTATTTAACATCTAGTAAAGACATGGGTCTTCAGGCTGAACTCCAGCTCATCCACTCAACCCCAATACAAAATTAAATATGAGCAGAATAAAGAGGCGCAGGAAAAGCACAATTAGAGAAGGAGAAGAAAGGGCGACTTAGAGGAAAAGGGGGGGGGAACGAAATAAGAAGAAAGGGCGACTTAAAGGAAGAGGGGGGACGAAACAAACCATGACTGCACTGCCAGAAATCGAAAAGCAAACATTCATTTTCTTTTCTTTTAATTAATACTTTAAAAATTGTGGGTGTGGGAAGCACACGTGTGCATGTGTGCGGTGGCAGAGATCAGAGGGCAGCCTGCGGGAGTTGTTTCCAGGGATGGAAGCAAGCACCTTTACCTTCTGAGCCATCTTGCTACCTCCACTCTTTCCCTATAAACGGGGAGAGTGACCTTCTTCAACCCAGGAGTGTCCCACATCATTTACACGGAGTTCTTAGCCAGCTCAGTGACGTTAGGTCTTCTGCTTGCCCCAGGCCAGACAAGAGCGAATGTGAACTTCTCTGCTGCCCAGGGCAGGATCAAGAATAAAAACAAGACCTGAGGAGTCTTCGCAGACCTAATCCCTGGGCGTGATGCCAACCCAGAGAGAAAGTCAAGGAGTTGGGGTTTCCACTGGGACAGATGTGGCATATCCCTGCCTCATCCGATGGACGAAGGGTAGGAAGACTTGGAAAGCTAGGGTGATGTACACCAGGGAAGAACGCTTGCCCTGAAGCTCCCTTTGCCTCTTGGCACAGATCTGTTGGTCCCACTAACCCTCACTCTGACGAGACGGGGCTGAAATGCAGAGATCTCTCACCCATGTACATGTTTCCTAGTAAATACTGGATAAACAGGGAGCGGCTGGTTTGCTTGGCAACATTACTAAATGGACTCTGTCCTGGAAATGTGGCAGGCGCAAAGGGCTCTAATAAACTAACATTTAGAAGCGTTACAAGGAAACTTACTGTTGCAAATTAGGCTGCTAAGTGAAGAATGACCTCTTAACTAATCCATTTTCTAAATTTGGATTTAACATGTTGGGTTTGTTTAAATAAGATCTAGTGGAAACAGCTTGGTTTTCTATCAGCTGAATTTCGAGTCAGACGTTTTGAACTGGAGTCATTTGTTAAGTCTCAGAGTCTCTGGTCTCCCAGAGCAATCAATATAATCAAGATGACAAAAGCAAAGCCATCACGTGTTTACAACTGACACACTTCTTCACTGCAAGGCAAAGAAGCCCTCATAATTTTCCAGGAATTCTACAAAAGCTTTTGGAAGTGTCCATCCCTTCATTAGAAAATAGAAAGATCCCCTTCTTTTACAACTGCTGTGGTTCTTTTTTAAAATATGTCCTAGATTTTTCATGTCTTGTGATTACAGCATTTAAATCCTATATATTATATACAACTTTAAAATTAATGCTGATTTGTGGTATTAAAACAGCATTATGTGACAAGGGACTACTTGTTTTGAGACAGTGCCTCTTTAAGCAGGCTCCGCTGACATGAAGTCATTAAGTGTGCAGGCTTCCCACACCACCTTCCCAAGGATCCTGGCCATGTGACTGCACAGGTGGCTCTGTGATGATGGGGTCAGTTTCCTCCATCGAGCAGCTTACTTCTCATGGCTGAGAGGTTCTCCGTGGCCACTCGGCCAGTGGATAGCACATTTACTGTATGTACTGAAATCCTGATTTGTTGAATTACTAGTGTGTTGTGAGATGCCTCATGTTCACTATGAAAATGCAGGGACAATAAAAGAATTCTTGTCTAGAGCTGTCAGAGACAGATGGGGGAAGGTGCAGATCTTTAGACAGTATAGGTTCTCGGTATTGTATCTCAGTGATTTGATAATTTAACTTCTCTGAGTTCCAATTTGGTATTTTTAATAATAAGGAAGATATTATTATTATTATTACTAAATGAGATAACGTGTTGCATTTAACTGCATCCAAATCCACAGAGGCTAATAAAAACCAACCTCTCTTCTTAAACCTGATCCAGCCTGTGTCAGTCGCTATGGAAAATACTTGAAATAATCAGCTTAGATGAAGGGAAGGTTGATTCTCGTTAAGGATTTCAGAGGTTTCCGTCTGTGGTTGCTTCCCTCTGTTGCCATCAAGCCTCGGTATGGCAGGGCCAGATGGCAGGCAGCAGGCAGTAAGGTAATCCACTCATCTCATGGAAGCAAAAGACAGAGGAAGGGGCTTGAGTCCCAATATCCTGGCCAAGGGCACACCCCCAAATGCCCAATGCCAAGAGCCTCCCAGTAAGGCTTCACCACCTCCCATTAGCCCTACAGGCCCATGAACAAGCACAGAGGACTTTTGAGGACATGGCCTTATTGATGGGCATGACAGCACACACAGTCATGCCCTGGAACAGCAGGGCACGGAGAAAGCAACAAGAGTGGACCACACTCTTCAGGATAACCACGCATGAATTAGGCCTCTCGACCCAGCTGAGTAGGCATGGGCAAGAGACTCTGAATGCAGTCTCATGGCTCCTGAGTCCCAGACTCACAGCTGCAAAAAAGACGTCACTAATAACCCACCTTGTGCAGGGTACATAGTGACACACTAATAACCCGCCTTGTGCAGTGTACACGGCAACACGCTAATAACACGCCTTGTGCAGTGTACACAGCGACACACTAATAACACGCCTTGTGCAGTGTACACGGTGACACACTAATAACACGCCTTGTGCAGTGTACACGGTGACATACTAATAACATGCCTTGTGCAGTGTACACGGCAACACGCTAATAACACGCCTTGTGCAGTGTACACGGCGACACACTAATAACACGCCTTGTGCAGTGTACACGGTGACACACTAATAACATGCCTTGTGCAGTGTACATGGTGACACACTAATAACACGCCTTGTTCAGGGTACACAACGACAAGTTTCTGTTCTGTTTTAAAGGTCACTGAATATATAACAGCTCGATAGTTGAAGCCAACACCATATCCATCAGGGAGATGGGGAGCTTAGTGGCGCTCATCTGTGCTTATTTTAAATTCACCACAGTCTGTAAATGAGAGGAGTTAAAAAAGCATCAGGCAAGATCTCAGCTAGGTGCGAATGAAAAGCACAATCAGAGCGAGTTTGTGACTGCTTCAGGAGCGAGTGTTTGCCAAATGCAGAGGGCTTAGGTTTTACTACTAATCTGAGCTTACGCAAAGCCAATAGAAAGATCCCAATTATTGTTAAATACCCAGGGCAGGAATTTGCTGCTAAACTGCCGCAGAGTATTGGTCTCGGGTTGGCTTTTGTGAACATCTTACTGTATGTACTGAAGTCATCACAGGAATACCACACACAAAGCTGAACTTTAAATACACAGTGCCAATCACACAGCCCCAAAAAAACAGACCGAGTGCTGCTGGGATTAGAGGCTGAATCACCTGGTTTAAAAAACCATTTTTTTCCCCTGTAGCTGAATCTTTTTAGCCAGAAACAGCAGTTACTCTACCAACTTCACATTTCAAAACACGATTGATAGCAAAATGAGATAACCTGATCGTTCCTCGCAGGATTTTCTTACACATCAGAACATTCACACAAGACAGAACTGTACAGAGGCGGGTTTGTGATTCACACCCTTGTGGATCGCAGTGGGCCAATATGTTACACTGAGACATCAGCCTACTATTTCAACAACACCCTGTCTGGTTTCCATGGAACAAATTACCTTCAAAACAAGATGAGCGACATCACATGAAGCCAAAGGGAGAGCAAACCTCAAGTGCTACCACCCTCTCTCACAAAAGCTTCATTAGAGCTGGGCTTCCAAGCTGCACAGATCCTGCAGGCATAGGCTGGGGCCTTGAGAACAGCGTGTTTCTGTCTCTGAAAGGACCTAGGTTACCACAGAGTATAACCTGTGAAGCAGGGACACCACTAGAGCAAATCGAATCCTGATCTGACATGAATTTTGTGACCTCTAGTCTGAATTCCCAGTCTTAGAATTCTTTTGATTATCCCCTGGTTCCACCTAGCAATATAATGATATTTAATCAAGTCTGAAAAATTAAAGTACTAAAATAAATGCTTTCTTTGGCTCATGGTGCCCATTCAAAATGTACTCTGCTAGGCCGTGGGAAATCAGCACTGAGCAAGATGAAGTCTTGAACCCCACTTCAGACAGAGCTCTGATCTCCAAAATATACAAAGAACTCAAGAAATTGAACACCAAAAGATCACATAATCCAATAAGAAAAAATTGGAGTACAGACCTAAACAGAGAACTCTCAACAGAGGAATCTAAAATGGCTGAAAGACACTTAAGGAAATGTTCAACATCCTTAGTCATCAGAGAAATGCAAATCAAAACAACTCTGAGATTCCATCTTACACCTGTAAGAATGGCCAAGATCAAAAACACTGATGACAACTTATGCTGGAAAGGTTGTGGGGAAAAGGGAACACTTCTGCATTGCTGGTGGGAATGCAAGCTGGTACAACCC